>CANUEX010031406.1:0-33212 GCA_948099535.1 Jatropha multifida | reverse complement strand
AATAAATTCTAAAAATAGTAAATTTATACCCAATAATCGTCAAATTCTCAAAAATCCTTGAATCGAAGGTTGAAGGAGGAGGGAACGGTGGCCGGAAGCAAGCTGGGCTTGCTGCCAAGGTCGCGTGGAGGAGCTGGTGGTGGCTCGAGGCGGCGCGACGCAAAGAGGGGCTGCTGAAACTGCAGATTTGTTGCTCTACTGCTGCAGAGATGGCGCAGAACAGGGGAAGAGGAGCTGTGGCTAGAGGCTGCTGGAGCGGCTGTGCAACCCGCAGAAGGAGGAGGAAGAGCTCGTGGCGGCCTGTGGTGGTCCAGCGGCACTGCAGAGAGGGAGACAAAGGCGAAGCGGCGAGGTGCAGCTCTTGCTGCAGCGGCTGAAGTCGTAGAGAGGGAAGCAGGGGGCTGAGCTGCGACGCGACGAAGGAGAGAGAAGGAGGTGCTGCGCGGTGGCTGGCTGGGTCGCGCGACGCAGAGAAGGCTGCTGAGGCGGAGGAAGCTGCTGCTGCTGCTGGAGAAGGAGTTGTGGCGCTGCTGGCGTTCCTGCAACTGCAGAGAGAGCTGTGGCGCAGTGAGGAAGAGAGCAACAGGGAGAGGAAGAAGAAAGAAGAAAGAAAAGAGAAGGAAGAAGAAGAAGAAGGAAGAAGAAGGAGGAAGAAGGTGGCTGTGATGGAGGTGGAGGCGTTAATGGAGGAGGAGGCTGGCTGGTGGTGGCGTCGGGAGGAAGAAGAAGAAGATTTAAAGAGAGAAAAAAAAAATAATAATAATAAAATATTATAAAATTTTTTAATTATTAAATAAAAACAAACCGTCCAAGGTAAGTTGCCGGGGAGAAAAAAATAGTGACGCACAGTGTTTTTCAAAAATATCCGATTTGGGTCTAATTTAAATTAATTCGGTCCAATTAAAAAAATATTGGTCCGTTTTTATTCGATTAACGGTTATTCAATAAATTTTCGGGCGAACCAAAATGATTTTCGATCCCCATAATATTACGTGGCGTAATATTATTGGCTAATAATTTACAATTTAAATTTAAATGAAAATATTTCGAAATAAAAATTTCGGGGTATTACATATATAGATAAAAATTGAAAAAGTATAAAAAAATAAAAATACAACGAGTCAATGCACGTAATAAAAAAAAAACTGGTATAAATATAAATATATATGGATAGGCATAGATTGAAAAATTAATTAAATTAATTAAAATAATAAAAAAAAGAAAAAACTTACAAATTTCAAAAAGAAAAATAGCTTTCATATATATAGGTCGGTGGACCTTTTGTTTAAAACGATGAAGTCTGAAAATCAATTTCTCAGTTCTTAGCTAGCTCGATTTCTATTCCGTCCTCCTTAGATTCTCTGATCAAAGCCGACGTTGCCGCTGCCGCCGCCGCGACCCTTACCATGGGTTACGAGGATGATCCGTAAGTGTCCTCTCTCTGTCTCAATAATGGGGTTTACGGCAATTCTGTTTTTGAATTTATATTTCTAGCTTTAATTCTTCTTTATCTTTTCGTCTCTGCAATTTTTGATTTTGGTTTATGGTTTTTTTCTTTCTCAAATATTTGATTTTGATTCCATTTCGTCTCTGTAATCATAATTTAGGGTTACTGTTGTTCGAAATTCTTTCTTTTTCTCTGTCGAGGGAACTGTTTTTTTTTCTTTTTAATTTTTTCATATTTAAATCTCTCATAGGCATCATTTACACTCCTCTAAGGAATTAAGTTAAGGTATCGATGATATTATACTCTATTTACTGTTCCAAATTTAGGTATCGTGATGAGGATGGAGAGCCGTTGATGGACTACGATGATATACAATCTGACGGTGGACAATCCCCAGAACCTCACCAGGATGATCTCCTAGAGGATGATGTTGATGGATGGGGCGACCAAGAACGAGAGAGGTCACAAACTCCTGTATATGACAATGATAAAGTTGAAAGGCCTAGAAAGAGGTTGGTGAAGAAGAGCAATTCTGGGATGGGAGAAAAGGGTAGTTTTGTGGTGCCTGAGTTGGTCGATGAGGATGAAGAAGAGGGATTTGGGAGGGAGTATGCGATGGAAGGGAAAAAGAGAAAGAAATTGGGCAAGGAAGGGGCTGGGAGTAGTGGGAAGGAGAGGAAAAAGATTACCAAGGGAGATAAGAAGTATGCAAATAGTGGAGGGAAGGGGGGAAGTCATTCAAAATCAGGATTGATGAAGAAGGGAATGTATTCAGAGAAGCTGGCCGGAAAAGAAGATGGTGAGGTCAAGGAGATGTGGGATACTATTGCTGGTGGTGATTCTGAGGTTTTAAGCTTTCTTTTTTCATTTTTCATTTTTCATTTTTTTTCTTTTTTGGTTGGCTTAATTTACAGCTGATACTTTGTATGCCGTCGATTATGTTTGTTACCCATTTGATGTCCTCTTTGTGCCTATGGTGGTGATTGATGAATAGTAAATTAATAGAAACTGGTGTTAGTTTGTAGAGAGAGGATTTTCTTCATTTGGTGGGATTCCTGTTGCTAATCTTGTTATTATCCTTTAATTTGGGTGTCTTATTTTAGTTCTCTATTGAGGATGATGGTCCAGTGCTGATAATGTTTTCGTGTTTCTGTAATCTGTGAAATGTTAAACTGTTCCTTATGTGAGCGAGGTTATACTGGGTATATGGAATCAATTGTTTGCTTTTAATATCATTTTAGCATATGGACTTTTAATATTGGAGTTAAGGAACTTGTATTTCTTTGTATGAGGCAAATTGGAGATCCTTGTACTTTTGCTGTTTGGTATTTTTATGAGTTGAGGTTTATGTCTTGTACACCAGGTCTGTTTGGTAGATTTATGAGTTTACAGTTCGATCTGCATAATCTTATCTGTTTAATTTTCCTGTTCTGTTTATTTGCTCATTAAAGTATGACATTGGTTTATATTTGGTGCAATCATAAATTCACTCTTGTACTCCTCGTACTCCTTACAAAAAACCTTGTGGTACCCTCAACTTTTATTTTGACCCATTGAACACTTAAACTTATAAAATTGTACTTGTTAAATACTTTATTTGACCCATTGAATACCTTAACTTATAAAATTAGATCAATTGAACACTTATTGAAAAATTAAAAAATGTAAAATTATTGTTCCAAAGGTTGTATTGACCACATGTCAAACCAATATTTTGCATATAAAAGCCAAAAAATCTTAAAATGTACTCTTTTTATTGTAAGGAGGTATGAAATTGTTGCAAAAAGTGAAATTTAGGGTGCCACAAGGTCGTTTTATAGTTTAGGATGCTGCAAGTTTTTTTTGTAAAAATTCTGGGTTTAAATGATGTGTTTGGCAGTTTATATTTTCTATCAATGTCAAATTTCTCTGTGTTACAAGTATTTGATTACATGTTTGGTTGTTATGATTGTTTATGCATTACTATGCTTAAGCTCATCCCCCACTGCCTTATTTTTGAAGGCTGTGAGATTTTAGAGAAATTTCTTGAAAACACCCTTTTGGTTCATTATCTTTATTAAAGATTTATCTAACTATGATTTTGGTTATACTAGGATGATCAAGAGGGTCCCAGGAATATAGATGATGACAACTTCATAGATGACAGTGGTTTAGATCCTGCTGATCGATATGGAAGTGACAATGAACCACGCTCTCCTGGTGATGCTCCTCAGGTTAGTATTTCATTGTTTTCTGTTTGCACACCTTCCATTTCATGCTTAATCTGTTTTTCCCTCTTCATCTAATGTCTTTTATAAAATAACTTCTCACATTATACGTATAATATAATAGTACTATGCGAACTTCCTCTGTGGTGCTTTATTATTGAAGCCCTTGGCAATCCTTCTTTTTTTTTTAACATGCATTCTCACTGTTGATTCAAGTAGCTGACGCTGCATCTTCTGAACTCTATTGAAATTTCTGGTTCTACTATCTGATCAAGGCACTAGTTATTTATTTTGGTGTCTATTAAGTTCTTTACTTTTAAATCTTGTTTTGATTTCTGCTATTGCCAGGCTGAGGAGGGAGAGGAAGATGATGAAATAAAAGAGCTTTTCAAAATGGGTAAGAAAAAGAAGAAGAATGAGAAAAGTCCTGCAGAAATTGCTTTGTTAGTTGAGAATGTCATGGCTGAGCTTGAGGTAACAGCTGAAGAGGATGCAGAATTAAATAGACGAGGGAAACCTGCCATCAATAAACTTAAGAAGTTACCACTTCTTACTGAGGTTCTCTCAAAGTAAGTTGGTTCCTGCCACAAGTGTGTATGGTCTGTTTTTGATTCACGAAATTCATAATTCTTCTGTTCTTTTCCAATTATTCTGCTGCAGGAAGCAGCTCCAGCAGGAATTCATAGATCATGGTGTACTAACTCTTCTGAAAAATTGGCTTGAACCTCTTCCAGATGGAAGTTTGCCCAATATAAATATCCGTGCAGCAATTTTGAAGATTTTGACTGATGTATGTAGATGTCCCCTACCATTGCTTTTGTTCTCTTTTTTTTTGTTGGTTTAATTTGGCTCTGAATGGGGTTCTAACTCGAGACCTCACAGTCATGGAGATGATCCTTGGACCATTGAGCCAAAACTGATTAGTGCTATTTAACTCTTCTCTAGCTGCTTCTCAATCCTGTCCAGTAACAATTGTTGGCTTGATTCTGTGGAAACATTTTCTCTAGCCTGAATGCTTCCTTTTTCCATGCAGTTTCCAATTGATCTGGAACAGTATGATAGAAGAGAGCAATTGAAGAAAAGTGGTCTTGGAAAGGTTAATCTTGTTGTGCACCAATATGTTTATTGTTTTACTCTTTGTTTGCAATTTTTTTACTGCGCAAAAACTTGATCAGTCCGATATGTCTTTTATAGGTGATTATGTTCTTATCAAAATCCGATGAGGAAACCACATCCAACAGAAAACTTGCTAAGGATTTGGTTGATGAATGGGTAATGCTATCTGTCTTTCAACTCTTGGTTTGTTAAATTATTTACTCTAGCCTTTCTCTTAAAGTCTGCATTCATTTGCAAGTGAATCGTCATAAGTGGCATATTTTCCTGTTGTAGGAGTTAAAACCTTGGGTTATATTTTTGTTTAATGTTGACCAAATTTATCTTAAACATTTTTTTGGTTGGAAATATTAACATGTACTCTTGAAAACAAATACAGAGTCGGCCCATATTTAACAAGAGTACAAGGTTTGAGGACATGAGAAACATTGATGATGATCGGGCCTTCCGAAGGCCAACCATAAGGAGGTATTTTCTTTGTCTTTGTATTGTCAATTTTTATATGTGGCTAATATCTAAGTTTGTATTTGTGTTTTGATATTAATTTTTTTCTACTGGGATTTTTCTGCGATTCCTTGGCAGGCCAGTGAATAATTCTGCAGGGATGGAATCTAGGGATGGTGATCTGGATTTGGATATTTCACGGTAAGTTTAATAGAAGACAAGATCTTGTATTTTTCCATACACCCTTCTCCAATGTCATTTTCACATTTCACAATAAACTTATGATGTAAAATTTTTATTTTTATTTTTTTAAAAAAGAGAACGAAGATCTGGCCAATCATCTTCAAGGCAACATGCTTCTAGGCCAGAAGCAACTCCATTGGACTTTGTGGTGCGCCCTCAGTCTAAGATTGACCCTGAAGAAATTAGAGCGCGTGCTAAACAAGTAGTACAAGATCAGCGGCGATTAAAGGTTGGTTTTCTTTTTTCTGTAGATAAAATTGAGCAAGGAACTTGGTCATATGTCCAAGTCAGTAGATAATTTGTACAGATGATGGGGCTATATCTCCTTGTCTTTTGGAGCAGGCAGTAGTGCCTTCATTGTTTAGAGGAATTCTGAGATATAACAGCATGTTGCAATTACATGTTCCCAGAAAAAAAAGTTTTGCATATCCTCATCTTAATTTACTGTTTGGTTCATTTATTATTATTATTATTATTATTATTATTATTATTATTATTATTATTTTTTTTTTTTTTGAGAATACATTGCTTGTGCTTAACTTGCTGTAACTAATTACTCTTTTAAGGCTGTAAATTCTGAGTTCAATTTATTAGATTTTTTTTCTTTGTTCTCAGTTCAGATTTCTAAACTATAATATTAAATTGCAGATGAATAAGAAGTTGCAACAGCTGAAGGCACCAAAAAAGAAGCAATTGCAAGCTACAAAACTCAGCGTGGAAGGTCGGGGCATGCTCAAATATTTGTGAATTGTGATGCTATAACTCATTGTTTGCCAGGTCAGAATTGGGCATTGTTGAAGCCCAATTATGCATACTGCATAATGCATAACGCTGTTGATCATGGATTGATTGATGGTGTTTGAGCTTTAATAGAAGCTCGTGTTAAGGGGTTTCGAGAACCAACTGGGAGGAGGATGATTCCAAGACTGTTCTGTTGGGAGCACTTAGCATTGGATAAATTTACATCTACCTGCTATTCATGTTAATGTGTGAAATACGAAATGTTAAATTTATCATATTTTTAAGAAATAAAAATATTTCTGAGAAACAATTATTGTTAGATTGCTGCTGCTGCTACAAGTTGATTTATGTAATTAAATCTGAATATTTTTTATATGAGAATTACTTGCAATTGTGAAAGAACAAAATAAATGTCTTAATGTTGTGGTGATTGAGCTAATATGCTGCTAACTAGATGCTTTGCTTAGGCTGTGAAGAGACTAGTTGTCAATGTCATGATCTATAGCCGAACCCATATATCAGCACTTTAGGATTGACAGGTCTAAGAAATTATAATATGATATTCTTCTTGGAGGGCAAAGTGAACCTTAAAAGAGTGTTTCTGCTGAAAATGAGATTATACTTTTACAGGTTAGTAAGGAGGAAAGATAGATGTTTAGGTAGCATGTTTATTCAGAGGTTAAGGTAGTAAGAAGACAAGAAATTCCACCATTTACGTTTTTGTATGTTTTGATGTTAATTTAGCAATGTCTTGTTGATATTGATTTACTACAATTGAACAGGGGGAAAAAAGAAAAAAGAAGTTGAAAAACAAAAGATTACAGCGAGTATTGATAGTATAAAATACCTAGTTTGACAGGTTGGTTTAACTTATTTTCTAGGAAAATTCTAAGCTTTTCTTGTTTCCTGCAACTTCAAGTAATTTACCACTTCACTAGCCCAAAAATGCTCTTTTCCTTGCCAATACCCATCTTGATACTAATGAAAAATGAGATCAGGAAAGTGACAAAAAATGCAGCAGAGAAAGTGATAAAAAATTGAACTCCAAAATTCATTTCTTCAATCTGAGACTTCTCCTCTTGTAAGAAAGAACTCGGCGTATGACCTCCAAAGCCACAGGGGGCCAATGGAAACCCACAAAGACCAGAATTATTCTCATATCTGCTTGATGGGAAAGTGGTTAACTGACCATTTTGCGGTATAGAATCAGATAGGTTGTTGTTAGAGACATCAAAATCACTGAGGAAAGAGAGAGTCCCTAAAGATGCCGGTATAGATCCTTGAAGATAATTGTGAGAAAGATCCAAAACGCCAATTTCTTCTAGTGCACCAAAAGTATCAGGAATATTTCCAGTTAGCTTGTTGTGCCCCAAGTTAAGGAACATCAAGAAGCTCATGGAACCAAACTTGTTGGGGATAGTTCCTGATAGAGAATTGTAAGCTAGATTGACGTATATTATGCTTCCATTGCTAGAAAATGTATAAATTGTGCTGCCACGATAAATTCTGTTTGGTGGACAAAATTGGACTATAGGAGAAGTTTGTAGCCTCTCTGTGCTAATTCCCTCAAGTTCAATTAATCCTAGAGCTTTTCCTCTGCAAGACATCCCATCGATATCCTCATTTTTTACAAATGCAGAACTCTTTCCTAACATAGTTCTGGGAATGATTAGTCCGGCATTGTCTGCAAGCTCAGGTGAGAGTGGTCCACTAAGGTTATTGCTGCTCAAGTCAAGCCAAATAAGGGCTTTACACTTGCCAAGTTCTGGCGGTATTTGTCCAGTAAGTGAATTGTTACCCAGTTGGAGTATAGCAAGATTAACAAGATTCCCAATGCCAGTTGGAATTTCTCCGCTAAGTTGGTTGCTGAAAAGTGACATCCAAATCATATTAGTGCAACTGCCAATAGATTGTGGAATGCTCCCAGTTATGAGATTGTTGCCAAGAATCAAACTCTCAAGATTACTTCCGTTCTTGCAAATTTCTTCAGGAATTTCACCTGTCAAACTGTTTTCCCACATAATCAAGTCAGAAAGATTTGGCAGGGTCCAAATCTCTGCAGGGATTGGACCATTTAGATTGTTGAAACTAAGATTAATTTTCTTCAGGTCCTTGCACCTTCCAAGCTCCGACGGAATGTTCCCTGATAAGTAATTGTCTGCTAAAAGTATCTTCTCTAACCTTGAGGAGTTTGAGATGCACAAGTTCGAAGGAATCCTCCCAGTGAAGCCATTAGAACTCAGATCAAGTACCTGAAGCTTTGTACAATTTGTCAAAGATAGTGGTACAGGACCAGTTACGTTGTTGAATGATATGTTGAGATATGTTAGACTTTGAATATTACTAACAACTGTAGTGAGGAATTCTCCAGAAAGGAAATTCATGCCAAGGTTTAGGCTCCGCAGAGAAGAACACGATACAAAATTCAGCGGCAAACCACCAGTAAGTTCATTTGCTGATAGATCCAGTTCTTGGAGATTCCCACAAACTTGTCCTAATTCAGAAGGGATATTGCCATAAATCTGATTGTGAGCTAGAGATAGCTGCCTCAAATTCTTCAATCTTCCTAGCAAGGCACTTTTATAGGCATTAATCCTAAGCTCATTATGGGAGAGTTCAAGCCTCTCCACTACCTCACAGTTGCTCAGACTAATTGGAAACTCCTCGCCCGAAAGCCTATTTTGTGATAAACTAATGAAAGTGAGATTTCTGCAGCTCCCAAAGTCCATATTGGAGAAATTCCCGGAAAAGTTGTTGTGTGAGAGATCTATATGTTTAAGGGATGGGGGAGAATCCGCTAGAAAGGTAGATGGTACCTCTCCAGATAGCATATTATGTGAGAGGTTAAGATAAGCCAACTTATTACACAGCCTAAGAAAGGAATTTTTTGGAAGAGAGTTGGAGATATTGTTATAGGACAAATCGAGAGACTCGAGAGCGCAAGGAGTAGCATTTGAGGTAGAAAGATCACCAACAGAGAAAGAGTTACCTTGTAAGCTAAGATGCTTGAGAAATGGCAAGGCTGTGATGCCGGATAGGTGTATGCTGCCAATAAGACCAGCATAGCTTAAGTTAAGGGCAGTGACATGGCCATCAAGAGAGCAAGAGACACCAACCCATGAGCATGGACTAGAAGAATTGGAAGTCCAATTGGCCAACAAGTTATTTGGATCAAATTGAACAGAAGATCTCATGAAGGCTACCAAACTTACAGCTTCATCGTTGCTGCTTAGAAGCACAGCTGATCCACCAGCATGTAATAATATGATTGTAAAAAGTAGCAATAGAACATGGCCAAAGTCAAAGCCCCGCACTTGTGATGAAACCCATCTTCCTCTCTTCATTTTCTCGTCAAATTATATATATATATATATAGCAATAATTTTAGAAGGAAGAGAAAATGGGGAAGGCAAAGATCGATAAAGAAGATGATGCTTGCAGATATAATATGTAAGTGTGCTGCCTCTCCATAGTCCAGTCAATGTTGGATGATGACCTGAATATTATATTAGTATAAGTTATAATTGTGTGACAGAAATTTGATGATTATGAATGACAGAGCATATATTTAGTGACCAAAAGATGATTAATGAGGATCGAGTTGCTAATGGCCAAGGACTAAATGGTAATCTGCTAGTTGAGAATGTGGATATTTTTATGAAGAATTACTATTATATCCTGTATAATGGTCAAATATACCACTCAATTCTTTTTTTTTTTTTAAATATATGATTACATTCTTAAATTTTGTTCCATCCAATTCTTTATTCCTTCCGTCAACTTTTTAGCTTTTTGTCGTTAAATTTATATCAAAAAGGTAGAAAAATCTATCTAAGCCATAATAACTCTCACTCCCATTTTTGGGATAATTGTATTCGTATATTTGACAATTTTAATATCTGTGTATTTTGAACTGTATATGTGATATTTGAGATTAACCATCATGGCAAGTGAATTTGACGATGAAGTGAGATTGTCTTGAACATCCCAACTTGAGTTAATTAACATTTTTTTTGCAATTGTTTGGATCAAGTAGTGGAACTTGCCTTCTTCTATTTCCTCTCTCTCTTTTTTTTTAATCTTTTTTATCCCTTTTTTTTTGTTGGCTACACTATTGCATGTCGCAACCTACCTCCTCCTAGAATCAATCTCTACTTCAAACTGTTTTTGCAAAAACTCAAGCTCAATCTCTCATTTTTAATCCAAAACAATCCAATTTTCATTAAATCCTACCAATTTCAAGTACTAATCTATAGAAATTTTTTTATTTATGGTATTATTGTGGTTTTCACTTTTTATTTTTGTTTAGATTGATTTTTTTATTAGGCTGTTTGATTTTTGTTTAGTTATTTGCCTTTTGTATATGTTGAAGTCTATGGATATTGGTTTCTTTTTATCAAGTAACTCGCTTAAGAGAGTTTTTGGAGATACTGACATGGTCAATTGATGGAGGTTCTATGTTAATTGCTTGTCATCACCCCCATAGTTATTGTCAATTGACGACTTAAACAGAGACATGGAACGGTGAGTGACCTTGATCGACGAAAAGGAAGACGTCTCAACCGACAGTTTCAATTTTAAAGGCCAATGATTTGAAAGCAGCGGCAGTGGAGAAGCCAGAGAAGGAAGAAGAAGAAGACAAACTGAAGAAGTGAGCGTTGATAATAGAAAAACTCTTCTCTCTTCTTTCAAGGTATTTTAGTTATAAAAAATTTCTCTCCTTTGAATGCATTTTGACTAACGGTAAACAACTAAAGATGAACGGAAGAATTTAACAATTGAATAAGATGAAAAGTTAAGGATAAAATCATATATTTGAAAAAAAGTAGGGATAAATTAGTCTATTTGACTATTATATAAGGATGTAATAGTAATTCTCCCATATTCTTATCTTCCACCAACGTCTCCTCCTTTGTTAGCGTGGTCAACAACTCTTTAGCTTTAGGGAAAGGGTCAGTCAACTCTTTATGCTTAAGAACTAATACATTATTCATTCTTAAGGTTGAAATTTAAACTAACTTATCAATTTTTAAAACCATCATTTAATTACCTTATTTAATTAAATAGTATTGTTGGTCTGACTATAAATATAAATTGTTTAAATTTTTATACAACGATTAAAAAATTAATTAATTTTCTTAAATTATAGGAAAAAGTTTATTGATTTATTCCTTTATCTCATATCAATAATAAATAACACATTTAATATAATATAAGAGTAAAATTAGAAAAAATTCATTAATAATGATTTATATTTACCCTCCGTTCGGTATAAATCAATTCAAAATATAGAATTCATTTGTGAATGACTTTTCATATTTGGTATGATTAATTTAAAACATATAATTTAATTAATTCTGCATAATCATGTATGGAATAACTTCATAATTGAAAATTTATTTGCTTTATTTTCTAAAATATTCTTTAAATATTAATTTTACAAAAATAAAAAATAAATGTCAATTATATTAATATTATGTTATATAATTTTTTATATTTTTTAAAAGTAAATATATAAAATAAAAATATTATTAATAAAATTATTGAATTTAATTTAGTGATAAATGTATATTTAACTTAAATTACTCTACTCAATAGAAAAAAATTCTAAACATATTAAAATATTAAAATAAAATAAAAAATATTTTTTTAAATAAATAAAATTTTTAAATGATTTTGGTCAAGTTTAATAAAATAAATAAGTTTAATAAGTAAAAAAAAAAAATTAAAAGTTTGACTTTTTTTTTAGAAAATAAAATAGATTTATTAGAAAATAGGAGAATATCATCAACTACAATCTCTGTAACAGTTGAGGCGGAACTTCCTCAATCCAAATATGACTCGTCTATGTTAAAAGAAAATGAAAGCCTAACCAGCTCATGGGCAACTTTGTTCTTCTCCCTCCTCGTGTGGACACACTGGAAAGCAACAAAACTTTTAGCTAGAGCCAAGACGTCCAAGAGGACCGTACCATACTCCGTATTGGGAATCGTCTGACCAGAAATATGCCGCTGAAGAACGAAGGAGTCGGTTTCGAGAATAACTGAAGCGAAACTCAATTCTTTAGCCTTGGACAATCCAAAGAGAGCACCAGCTAACTCAGCATCGTCAGGCTGAAGAAATTGGTTTGGGAATTTCGTACCTACTACCATGGCCAAATCTGCTGCATCTCTAATGACAAAACCCTACCCACATCCTCTCTCCGCGCGCAGAGCAGCATCAACGTTAATCTTATAAAACTCAACACTAGGCGGAAGCCACGGACCATGAGGCCCTCGAGACTGAGGCATATCTAGCCTATCATTTGCCAACTGAAAATCATAAAGACAGCTCAAAGCCACACCTGAAATTTCAACCTCAGACAGAACAAAAGACAGGAAAACCCTCAGATTCCTTGATCGCCAAATTGCCCAAACTAGCATAGGGAAAATCTCAAGCTGTTCCTGAACATAACGGGAGGCTAAGAAATCAAACCTACTCACAAAGGATTCTGCTGTGACATCCAAACGGAGGGGGCTGTACATCCACACCCGCTTAGCCAACGAACAATCTTTTAGAATATGGATGGACTCCACACCATCACTACAAGTAGGACAAATTCGGTCAACATTATTCCCTTTTCGCACAAGAGCATCCTGCACAGGTAATTGATTAGAGCAACCTCTAAAAATCATATGCTTGACTTTATGAGGAATATTCAGCCTCCATAGGGTTTTCCAAAAGGACGGAGGGCTAGAGGAGAAAGCCATAACCTGCGGTAAATAGTGACCGTGAATGAGATGATATCCAGATTTGACAGAATAAGCCCATCCTTGGAGAATTTCCAGACAAACTTATCATGCACTGTCCTTGGACTCAGCAGAATAGACAAAATAGCTCGAGCTTCGGAAGGAGAGAACTTAGAGTGAATAAGAACCTCATTCCATCTCAGCCGATCGGGAAAAATAAGTGCACTAACCATCAAATTCTCGTCAATAGCCCCTGGTGGTGAAACTATCATTCGATTGTCACTGTCTAGAAGCCACTTCGTTCCCCATATATGCATTGATTCGCCATTCCTAATTCTCCACCTACTACCCAACTCAACCACCGCACGAGCCTCCATTAGACTACGCCATGCATAGCTAGGGTGATACTCCTTTTGAGCTTCAAGAAAAGAGCACAGGGGAAAATATTTCGCTTTCAAGCACCTCAGAAGAACTGAGTTAGGCTCCTCCATAATACACTAGCATTGCTTAGGTAGCAAAGCTAAATTAAAATCGGTAATGATACCGAGCTTGAATCGCTGGGTTTCACAATATTAGATAATTGTAACAAAAAGACATTTGTGGGACCAAGCCATATAAGTAAAAGGGCGTATAATACTTGTAGTCAAAATACATACTAAGGAGAGTTGTGGGGTAATTGAGTAATTGTACCAATGGAAGGCTAGGGAAGACGCAAAAACAGAGGAGAGGAGTGGGGGTAATTGAGTAATTGTAAGAGTGAAAGTCAGGGGAAGACCCGAACGAGGCATAGTCCTTTAGAGGGAAAGTGCCAACGAAATCCCTAGGTGCGATGCGATGAAAGAGTGATCACAGAGGGAAATGGACGGTGCCAAAAAGGACTGCAGTCGTGGCTGTTGTTTATCGACCAGGTAAGTTGCTATTAGCGCAGGTTTTGCAGTTAATTTCTTGACAAGAGGTGAGGTTGTAGACGTGTAATTTGCATTTGCATATGGAAAATGAAATGGAAAGGCCAGCAACGTGTTAGGTAGCCCATTGCAATATTATAATTGAGGTTGAATGTCGATGCATGGTTTCGACGATATTAAGTAGTAAAAATTTAAAAAAAAATGAAAAAAAAAATAGTAGTATTGAATATTGGGTGGGGAAAAGATGAGTTTGATGAAGCAACGAATGCATAGTTGCCATCTAATTGTAGACTATATTATTATTTGGTTTTGAAACAATTAGTAATTGAGTGCAGGAAGGGGGGAGATAAAGTTGCTGGTGAAAGGGAAAATTTTATACCTGTCCCGGTAATGTATTTAGACAAATAGTGTAGAAGATATGAACGAAGTTCAAACAAGCACACCAGATCGGTTAGAAATGAGGTGAGAAGATGTATTATTGTGTTGATTTTGAGAATGATGGATGATTAACTAACTTACATGTTTTGTCAACACGTAGAGCCCAAATGTACGTTGCAGGTCGTTAGCACTTAGAGCAATGGTGAATGAGTTAAGTGAAACACAAAAGGAATGGGTTAAGGAGTTAGGTTTTAGAGAGCTCCTTAGATTGCCAGAAATAACATTGAACAGATAAGTTGTGTTACTGGCTCTGTGAGAGATTCAATACAGAGAAAGTATGTATAGAGCTATTAAGAGGAGTTACCATTAGGATAGTTGCAAATCATGTGGGATGGGTTTTCGGAATCCTAGCGGGAGGAAGTGTTCGTTATCGGCCTCAACAGAGAAAGGTTCGAGAAAAACTCGTTAAGAGGATAATGGGTCAGTACAAGGGTTGTAAAGCGATTGTGGAGGCAAAGGTCATGGAGAAAATAAAGACAACTACAAGTAAAGAAGACTTTTAGCAACACCTTTTGCTTTATACTCTAGGTGTGTTGTTATGTCCAATGCAATGTACTAGGTTTAGCCCCCATCTGTTGGAAGTAGTTGCTGATATTGAAGCAACAATTCAACTTAATTGGGCCGAGTTTGTGTTGCAATGGTTAATGAAAAGTGTTGAGCGGTTTAAACAGGCATTAAAGAAGACGGGCAAAGCCAGCGGGCTAGGAGGATGTGTATTGTTTCTGAAGGTATGACAATTAAAAAAATAGCCATGCGTGAATGGGTTTGGAACTGATTTGGAAAAATAGAAATGAACCTTTTTTTTATTGTTGAAACCAGTTAGATGAGTTTGCCAATTACTATAATTTCAAATTGGTAATTGCTCTAATATGAATGTCGTACCTACTAATTTCAATTTTTGCTATTGTTAAAGATCTTCTACCTCAACTGTTTAGATATAGGTCGAGCTATGAAATGGGATGTTTTTCCAAGGGTCTGCCCTTGGGATAAGAATGCTGTACGCACTGCAATAGCATCTGATTTGTGCTTGGGCGGCGACTTTGGCCGACGAGAGGTCAGTTAATTGTTGAAAAAATTACTAGTGATGTAATTTATTATTTCCTAAACTATTGAAACCATGTTATTCCTGGTTTGGATAACATGTTCTTTTTTTATATAGGTATTGTGTATTGGATATGGAAAACCCCATCCCTTGGAAGCTGCTGATGTTGAGTGGGAAAGGATAAGAGTTTGTAGATTAAATGATGTTTGCACTGGATTAAGAAATACAACATTCAAAAGTAATGGGAATTGGAAACGGCATAGGCAATGTGCATCGTGTTATCGACTGAGTAGTTTTTGGAGTCGTGAAGAAGGTAATGCGACCTTCTCAATTGGTCATTAAGCCAAAGGATTAATATCATTTGTATATTGGTCGTACATTAATGACAATCCAAAATGATGGCCATTTAATGTGACATTACAAATGTTGATTGACAGTGTGTGGAGGAGTCGACATCGACAAGGATGACCCTTGCTGTTGTTGTGGAGAATGTTACAGAAGTAGTGAAGCATTAGTGATACCTAGTTGTATAATAACAAGCAATATTCAGCAGTGCAGTGAGCCATTCACAGTTTGCACATTGATGCCCGAGGTTGACGATGTAGTTGATAGCGTCCCAAAACGATTAATTGGAAGTTCAACATGAAAGCAATGGTGGATGTCATTTTCTAAAAAGAGTGGTAGTGGTACTATTACACCAATTTATAAGATGCAGTATAAATATGGGGACGTCATACTTTTTTATTGGTATTGTTGTTAATATAACCGCGACATCTTCCTTTGGTTGGTCGTAATATATGGTGAATAAGTGTAGTGATTTTCGTGTTTGCAAATATGGTGTTCATCTGGTTTTAATATTTTACACATTTTCCTAATACACATATTGTTGTCATATGGAAAGCGTGTCATTACACATGAGTACCATATAATGGATATTTTCGAATAGTAGATAAACATGCATTAATAACAATTTTGTACAAATTAGTTTGGGGGCCGAAATGAACACCATAACATGTTTTACCGTTACATAAACCAAGATGATGAGTCCAATTTTCATGCAATCATACGTATACCTGTCTATTTGGGGAGATGTGTTTCTGAGTTGTCGGAATCTAGCATTGTCGGGAAAGGAAATGAAACCTGTTTGACTAAGAGTGCAATCCACGGGCAAGGCGTGATACACCACACAGTCGTGTTATGTGAATAGTTTTAAACATCTTCGACTTGTAGTGAAGTTCATGGCCATGGCGTGTCAAACGACACGGCCATGTCCGTAATGGCGGTTTTAAACACTAGACTTCCAGTGAAGTACATTGCCACGGCATGTCAAACGACACGGCCTTGTCCGTAATGGCAGTTTTAAACACTGAACTTCCAGTGTAGTACACAGCCATGGGGTGTTAAATGACACGCCTGTGTCCTTACTGGCTATTTGAAACACTGGACTTCCATGTAGTACACGGCCATGGTGTGTCAAATGACACGCCCGTGTCCTTACTAGCTGTTTGAAGCACTAGACTTCCAGTGTTGTACATGACCATGGGGTGTCAATTGACACGCCCGTGTCCGTTGTGGCGGTTTCCAACACTGGACTTCCAGTGGTGTACATGGGCATGGCCGTGTCAAATGACATGCCCATGTCCGTTATTGCGGTTACCAACACTGCACTTCCAGTGTTGTACACGGGCATGGTGTGTCAAATGACACGCCCGTGTCCGTTGTTGCGGTTTCCAACATTGGACTTCCAGTGGTGTACACGGGCATGGCGTTTCAAATGACACGCTCGTGTATAAACACTTTAGTTTCCAACACTGGACTTCCAGTGTTGTACACGGGCATGGCGTGTCATTTGACACGCCCGTGTCCGTTATTGCAGTTTCCAACACAGGACTTCTAGTGTAATACACGGGCATGGCGTGTCAAATGACATGCCCGTGTGAAATTTAATTCAAAATTTATTAAATTTCATATGGCTTGAGGCCACACCAGTGTACCACTGTGATGCCAACATATGCTGTTTAAAGCCTTAGGTCCTTCCATTGTCATATCAAAACCTATTCCTCTAACCACCACACCCATTTCCCTCTCTCTCTCTAAAAACCTCCATAACCACCCACCCTTCAACCATATCTTTCTTCTCTCTTCTATCTCTCTTCACCAAATTTGAACCCCATGGCACCCAAGAGACAAAGAACTACTTCTTCTTCTACATCACAATCAAATGCACCAGTTACCATGCCAAATCCACAAATAGGAAGAAGGGCAAGAAGCACACCTCCACTGGAGATTCCGCCACCACCGTTCACACTATCCAACCAAGATGAAGTGGAAAGGTACAATGCTCTCGCTTTGAAACCTATGGTTCCCAATAAATTCATAGATGGACATGCTTTAGGATTGGTGGGTTTGAGAGACGTGGTGATTGAGCCATTACAGCGGATTGGCTGGGGTAACTTTATTACAATGAAAGATTTTGTATTTTCACCATTGACTCTTGAGTTTTTGTGCACTTATGCTTTGTTGATCTATCTGGCTATTGCTGAGGTCGAGTCCAAAATAGCATTTCAATTCGGTGGTAGGAGACATCAACAGACCATTAATGAACTTAGTCATATTTTTGGTTTCCCAACTGAAGATGCTAGTTCATGCATGCCGTCTGACTTCAGTGATAACTATGCATGGGAAAGACTGACAGGTTTATGTGGTTATAACTCTAAAAGTTCTAAGGCTAGTAATCTTAGAAATCCTGCTTACCGCTACATTCATAGATTTTTGGCTCACACCATTTTTAGTAGGAAAGAAAGTGATGGTGTGATAAGGTTGAATGAGTTGTATTTTTTGTGGGCTATCAATAATGGTATTAGACTGAACATAGGTTACTGGTTGGGCATGAGATGGAAGAAAGTGTTGAGGGGGAAAACGAGTAGTATAGTGATGAGTAGTTTCGTTACTAGGATTGGACTGTACCTTAGGACTTTTAATCCAGATAGAACTCCATATGCGATGCTAGATAATGGGAAAAACACCTGCTTAGCTATTGACACGATGTTGAGGATGAGAATGGTGTTCAAGTTTGGAGACACTTACCGATTGGCTGGGATGGATGAACATGCATTAGTAGGAGATGATGTGCTTGAGGAGGGAAATATTGGAGGTGAAGAAGAGGCTGAGGAGGGTAACATAGGAGGTGTACCTCCTACATTTTCTACTTTTTCTAGTGCAGGTCCTTCACATGCAGCGGCACATGCGGAGATCGATGAGGTTTTAGCTCGCATACTATTGAGGATGGACATGTTTGACATACGGATGGATAGGATGGAGACGATGTTGTCTGACCATTTCAGTAGCTTGGATATATCGTATGGTAGCATTGATTCTCGTCTTGAAATAGTGCAACAACAGTACACAGGGATGAATGCCCAGCTCCAAACTCTCATTCAGCTATTACAACCTCCTCCTCCACCACCTCCAACAGATTGAGTTCCTATGTCATATTGCCATGGACTTCATTTTTTCAGCTTTTTATGTTTACCATTAGCTATGTTTATGTGTTGTGTGGATTGAATGTTTTTTGTTTGATCACGTTTGGAACAATTGTTTAATGTTGGGGCAAACATTTTTTATGCATAATGACTACGTACAGCATCTCACTTCAGCTATATTTTTGGCTTAGAGGCAATGACGTTGAATAACCAATATTATTCAACGCCATATGACTTATGGTGATATTTAATTGAATAATAGAAAGTTCGTAAAGGATTACACATTAATTCATTGTGACAATTGATGTTAGCTCGCAAACTATCATTTCGTGATGAGATTTCGCAAGTTATATGGGTTTCATTACATAATGGGTTGAATAATAATTTTTCACTTTATAATTTCGTTGTTATATTAATAAAAAAACAAACTAACCTTTTTCGATATACAGTCCAATCTATATTAATACCGATACATTAATATCATTGATAAAATAATAATTTTATATGTTCTTGAGTGTAATTAAATAATTCGTAAAATATTTAATGCGGAAGAAAAACACACATTTAAATGCGTAACACATGACATTCAAAACAGTAATTCATGATATGTATGAATACAATTTCCACAAGCACAGATGTGCCAACGTACTCGAGGTATAACCTATGATGTTTGTCCTATGTTGTTTTCATAAGATAACAGGTAACTTGTTACATATGGAGGCCGCATACATGTGCCTTTCACAGTTTGGCTTTGGTGGTGTCACTTATGGGCAAGTGAGAAAATTGGCAGGAAATGTGTGCATGGAGCATTACTTTGTGACACAAAATTCGTCATCGTATTTTCACTGTCCCACTATATTGGAACCACTAAGTCTATGTGCCTCCGAAATGTGTGCATGAATGACAAAAATGTTAATTGTGGAGTAACATATAGGATGTTAATAACAATAGCCAACATTCTCCGATAATAATTAATACTGGAGGTGTTCATGAACTGCCGAACTCAAACCAAACCGAACCAAACGTCCCTAAGAGCCCGGATGTAAAAACGTTTTTGGTTTGGTTCATTATTAAAATGTAAAAATAGAACTCTCGGTTTGGTTTATGGTTTTAGACTCAAACTGAACCATACATACATACATACATATATATATATATATATATATATATTGGAGTTCAATTTTTTTACATGCAAAACTTCCTTTCTTTTATAGTAAATTACAAAGTAAATAGTTGATTGGCTAATTAACTACTAATTGCTTTGTGATTGATTAGATGAATTCATATGATTATTTTTCAAAATTACAAAATATAAAAGATTTTGTAATTTTCACATTTATATATATATATATATATATATATATATATATATATGAGTAAAAATATAATCTTTAATAATTTTAATAGTAAATGTAATTGAATCACAATATACATTTTATGTTTGTGACTAACTCAATTATTATTTTATTTAGTATATACGATTCAAACCATTCCGACACATGAACACCACTCATTAATCCCATTAACATCTTCACCAAGATGACACGTTACTTTTTGATAGCAGCTCTTGAGGAAGAACATTATACACATTAATCACATCTTATAATAACATGTTACGTGGTTATAACTTTTTGATAGCACCTCTTGAGTGTTCATATTTTACTTTTTCGACTACCTAATAATTATCCAAACACGTTACAATGAGTATAAACAGCTTTGATGAATCGTTGGTCGAACTTTAAGCTAGAAACAATATAGCCAATAACCAATTGAACCACTCGATACCTTGTGAATGATTTCAAAAGTTACATCATATTATTATCACATGCCATTATAACCGGGCATTACTACCGTTTAAGATAGAACAATGTGTGTATATATATATATATATATATATATATATATATATTTACTCTTGCAGTAATAATTTTTGAAATTAATTTTGTTTAATCGAAGTTATTTTTTTATCATTTTAAGCGGACTAAACCGAAACTAATTTCTTGTGACCCACAGAAACCAGATTCTACAGTACGATTTGAGTTGTTCTTCTACATGCCTCAATTGCCAACCATTAATTATTATTGGGTTCAATTAACTATGTAACTAAACTATTGGAATTGGCATGGCCTAACGAAGTGAGTAACCACCAGTTTGTTTGACATACATTTCTCATTCTTTGTCTTGGAAAAAAAAAAAAAGAGAATAAAAATATAAAGTAATTAGCTGTAAAGTACTAAGCACCAAATCTGAATATTTATTGCTTTACACGGGTTCACATCACCACTTTTACCCAGACTGCATCTCTTCCTTTGTGTGTTAGGGTTTGCTAGCTTTCAAAGTGAGTTAAAGGTAGCAAATCAAGAGTCAAGTAAGAACGGCAACAACTTTTTCCCTTCCATTATGAGATCCTATACTCAATTTTATTTGCCGTTTAATCGCGTTTATGATGTCGTTTGCGCCGCGGGCATCTCCTTTTCGTCAACACTGCTGTGGATGCATGAGCAACCCACGGCTAAGTCCAAAAATACCCTTTTTGGGTTTTTCCCCCACGGTCTTCCTCGTTTTTTGGCAGATCCACGTGATGAAGTGGACCTGCTTACCAACACTGTGAGTTTGGTGGTCGGTTTGCAGTATACAAAGGTCAAAAGTTTTGGTTTTTTTGCTTTATTTTGGCAAAAAAAAAATTATTTTTTTTACAACAAAAGGAGTTCTTTTCCAGATGTACATGTCTTGCAGTGATGCACAAAGTCAGATTTGGATTTAGAATAGAGTAAAATATTCACTACAGCACAACTTTATGCATGGATGTCTTTGAGTTTGAGTAATACGTCCTAGCTTTCTAACATACAAAGTATGTACTTTTTTGGGTGTGGGGTGATGTACAAATGCAGTTATTTTTCACCTTCAAATGTACTCAGTTTGCTATTAGCTGTATGGGCAACGGTAATTTATGTTTGGTTTTATTTCTAGCAATCTTACTTGGTCAGATTGTGGTTTTCTTCTTTTGGTTTATGCATGTTTGTAGGGAAAATGAACGGACATAGTTGTATGGTTATTATCACCGAAGAAGTGCTCAGGGAGGGCAGGCTTGTATGTACAAATATAAATGTTTTGCTATTACACATTTGAGAAGCATTTTAGCTGTTGTGTTTAAAGTAGTACATCATAAATTATATGATCTGCCTAAACATCATCGATTGAAACTCGTGTAATATCTTTGCAGTTGTTGACAGAGAAATTCTTGAAAAACCCACAATGTTGACATCCAAACGAAATCCATCCTCAAGATTGGCAGAGAGAGGTGGTCTGTGCTTACGCAGTCATGCATTGATGGTGCCTAGTTGGCAATTTTCAAAGGTCTTAAACAAATATTCTCCAAATACAGTGTTTGCCCAGGATATGAAATGAGTTTCCAGTACAAGCCTTACTTTGGAACCTTGAAGGCTATTATATATGATTTGGAAGGAACCTCCATTGAAGTGCCAAAGCAAGGTGCATTATGTGGTCGTAAGACTCTCGTGTCCATAACACTGCGATTGCTAGATTCTCCCTCTGCGAGTACTAGGAGGAATGCGAAGAAGAACTCTACTGTTGCAATGACTCTCTTCAAGCAGCCGCAGAGCAAGATCAAGAAAGGGACTCCTTCAACCTGCTCGCTTGGGACACTAAAATCTATTGTTAGTGACTCCGTGGATGAGAAGCCACCTTCGATGTATAAGATTATATCCCGCAACTTGCTCATCTCCAATAGCCTGGTAATGTCATCGTAATATCTAGTTGTTGGTTACTGTCTGATAATGTGGGTACATCATATAAATCCACTTGTTTGTAACGTCTTACATTGTGTGTACACATTTGTGACTTTTAGACGATTGACAGGAGCTTCTACAAGGCATACATGTGCACATGGAAGAAAACCATAAACCTTCATTGTCGGGGTCGTACGACTAAAGTGAAAATTAAGAACTATGGTGGTAATCGGATTGGTTGCATCACTGGCTTGAAGCAATTCTTCCAGAAACACTCTAGCAAGATCAACGATGTGTTGATTTTCACTCCTGAAAATGAGGACCGGTCCCTGATTATTGACCTCATATAGACACGCTTTGGCTTGGAGGAACGGTCCCTACTTTTTTAAGATTCTGATGTGAACTTTTTGTAGCTGAAGCGTGCTCTCATACCGATGTGGTATGTTGGTGGGCTGACTATATGGTGGAGATGAACCCCAAAAATGTTACTTTTGGCTGCAGGGAACAACTAATGTTAGGCTTACAAACAGTAGTTCTATTTTTGTGGGTTTGTTTATGTATTGTTGAAACTTTAATGCGTTTGGGGATGCTCTTCATAATTTGCAATGTAAGATACAATGTTAAATATTTTGTAACTACTATAACTACTACTTATTGGCTTGGATTCCAAGAACGCTAAAACGCCCTGGGTAATGTAATGTTGTTTTATGGTAATTCACTGGAAGTCCATTCTCATTTTTTTGCTTTCAGGTTTCTCCTTGTTGGACACAGGCGTGTCACTCGACACGCCCTGGTCGTGGACTTCAATGGAAGTCCATGCTCATTTTTAGCCTTGCTGGTGCTCCTCGCTGGACACGGACGTGTCACTCGACATGCCCTGGCCATGGACTTCACTGGAAGTCGACGCTCATTTTAAGCCTTTCTGATGCTCCTCGTTGGACATGGGCATGTTAATAGACACGCCTTGGCCGTGGACTTCACTGCAAGTCCATTCTCATTGTTTTGCTTGCAGGTTTGTCCTTGTTGGACACGGGTGTCACTGGACAAGCCTTGGCCGTGGACTTCATTGGAAGTCGACCCTCACTTTGAGACTTGCTGGTGCCCCTCGTTGGGCCTGACCTTGGAATTCACTGGAAGTCCACGCTCATTTTTAGACTTGCTGGTGCTCCTCGCTGGACACGGACGTGTCACTCGACACACTTTGGCCGTGGACTTCACTGGAAGTCTATGCTCATTTTTAGACTTGCTGGTGCTCCTCGATGGACACGGGCGTGTCACTCAACACGCCCTGGCCGTGAAGTTCACTGGAAGTCCACGCTCTTTTTTATCCTTGTTGGTGCTCCTCGCTGGACACGCCCTGGCCGTGGACTTCATTGGAAGTCTAGGTTCTTTTTTACTTCTAGTTGTTCTACAAATTGATTGACATGGGCGAGGCCAATTGGAATAAGGCCGTGGCGACTAAATGATGACTGGGACCAAGTCAAAGAGCATAGCTAACAATGACATCAAAATGTGTAGTTTTGTGATGGGATTTTCAATGAATCCATATACTGGATTACGTCGTTTGATGCTAGGGCTGGATTTGAAAATCATAAAGTGCAGGGTTTGAGAGATTCAGCCAAAATTTACTATCTAGAACTTTCACTGCGCCAACCATTTGCTCCACATCTACAGCGAGAGTGAAACTATTTGTTGAAGATCCTACTCTTCATTTTTTACTTTCACACCAACTCGCCATAGTAGAGGTGCTTTTGAAGTAGGTATTGTCAATTGAATATTTTAATGTTAAATCATTTTTCTGTTTTCTTTATTCCCTTGTAATTATTCATTTCAAATTTATTTGCATACATGTCAAAACAGGGAGACCAGTACTCATAGTCAAGCACTAAATGAGTTGAGTTTTTTCCACCATTAAATTAGCCAGTATGTGTAAAGACTAGTATGCATTGTTGGTGGAGAGTAAATGCTTTTTTTTTAAAAAATTTTTGGATTTGAGAACTGTACATGTTTAATCACTTACATTGCTCATAGAACTTTACCTGCAACTTTTAATTATTCCCACAAAGACCTTTACATCTCGAGCTTAACCAATTTAGTGAACTTGTGCGGTCCTGACGCACAGTATGGCTTCGTAATTGGAGGCACCGAACACCAAAAATAATGGCTTTGACAGAGATTGCAGACAGTATGTAATACTGTGCTTGTGTGGGTGACCTTGTACAACACTCGTCTCTAACTCTCCAGACTTCGTTGGAAGAATATATCATAAGTGTGCCAAAACTAGGGTAATTGACCGTTTCATATAATGTGTAAATGTTTTGGTAAGGATTAATTCTTCATTTCTGTGATCGAATTGTCACTATGTTCTTTCATTCCAAATTATGGTTTTCTAGAATGAATTTTGTGACTTTGGAGTTTGGCATGATAAAGTTTTTCATTCCAACAACTCGACGTCCATTGATAGCTTCCAACAAATGCTGTTTGCCACTGATATTGAAGTAGAAGGACCAACGGATCAGCTGAATACACTTATAAAGGATGTTCATGCACTTAACTAACACATTCAATACAAATTACAGCCAGAAATCCTTTCACTCAGCCACGAGGTAACCGAGGCAATCCATTCAATTAAAAGTAATGTCGGTGAGGGATTCAACAGCGTGAAGAAAGTGACTAAAGAGAGGAAGAGCAACACATGTCAAACTTTTCGAGCAATTGGACAGGATAATTTTTTTGCTTCAATGTTTGTTTTTGGGGTTGGGGTTTACTTTTATGCACTATGTGTGTCGGGGTTGAATGGGTTCTCTTGCTTTTGATATGTAGGTTGTGTATTTTGCTCTTTTTGGGTGTTGCCATAGGTGTCGTTGGGCCATGATATAATTGCACCTGCTTATGTTACATTTCCGTTGTAACATTTCATCGACTATACTGAAGCAACTTTTGCAAGAAATGCTGTTTGCACTTCATCTTAACTTCACAGCCTGATTTCTACTCATTATTAATAATACTATTATATACTTTGTACATTTAATTACACAACCTCTGTATAACAAGGAGTTTTGAGAAGTAGAAATTGCCATTACTATAGAGTAGTTGCTCATATGGTTTCCACATGCACAAACTCCAACAATCCTATACAAAATAAAGAATAGGCACAACATCATGAAGTCATTATGTAGCATTCATATATGGAATGCAAATGCATCACAGTTGGAATAGGGGTGTTGCAAAACACATGTTGATGAAAATAAACCTATACGTAGCAGGAGCTATGAGGTTTAAGGCAATAACTATTATAAACCTTTGGTAACAACATAACTGTATATAACCTATTGTCCATAAGAAGCAAAAAAATATCTTCATATAGAAGATGAAAAAAACATAACAACCCAATAAAAAAGAACAAAAAAAAAGATAAACACACTTCATATGAGCTTTGTTGACAACATTACAGTCCACCGCCCATTCTATACAGTAGGTCCACCGTACTCGAACTCGAAGCTGCACCCATAGGAGTAGAAGGAAAGGTATTACAACTGCCAGCACGTTGGAGCCCATAATGATAGCATTAAATATACTATTATCCACCGAATAAGCATCATCGCCCTGCAAAAAAACAAACAAACATAAACACTTACATATACAAATGTGTCATGGAATCAGTGATATCACAATATCCTTGTCATTATTACCAACTTTTTTAGCAGATTTAATCCAAGATGTAATATGTAAATTACACAGACATGAGCTTATATGTGCAAAATTGAGTCCTCCACTTTCAACACTTATTACACACTTCTTGCCCTGTTTAACCTTTAAAGCTTTCCTCTTTTTTGTTTTTTTAATAACGCATTCTGTTTTTGATTTTGGGCGCTTCGTTTTAGGTCTCCCTTGCCGATTACATAGGGGCGGATCAACATAAACCACATATGTATTGTCGTCAATTACTGGCCCTGCAGCTTCATTCGTATTGGCATTACCAACAGTTCCTAGTTCCATTTCACAATCACATTCACCTTCATGTCCTTCTCTATCTAGTATTTGTATCTTTATGACCAACCCACGCATATCAGAACACATGACAGAAAATAAAGAATCCTTCGTACTAGCTATGTTAATGGCAACATTAAACAAATCCTTAAGAACTTTAACCCTCTGTCCTTCGTCTGAATATTGCAAACCAAATATATTACTCTTCAACTTACTATGACAACATTTCACATCTTTCCTCCACCTCTTCAATATGTAACAACTGGGCAACACCTCAACATCGTTCTTCAACATGATGCATAAGGAATGACAATATAAAATTCCCATGGACTCAAACAATAGACAACTGTATCGAATTTCATGGCTTGAGTTATCAAACATGACTTCCTACGTGACACGCTTCTAAAGAGATTCATCAATGTATACCTTGCAATCAACTTCATAATTCAACACATTCGCGCATGGAACTGGGGTGGAAATGGAATAGTATACCATTTTTAAGAATTCCTTCTGAACCTTCACATAAACCCCATGTGTATATGTTGCTTGCAATTGTTTTTCAATAGCATATTGGGTACAAGTTGGAATTTTGGTATTCATGCATTTTAAGTCTGTGTGCATTTCTTTTTCAAATTTATCCATCAAAGCTACTTCGTACTGATCGACAAACTGCTTCAGCGTGCTTCTTGGATCAATATACCCATCAAAATAAGAATTCATGCTCTCACTCCTTTGTGTTGTTGACATCCCACCCCAAAAATACTGCCTAACATACACAGGAGCCTATTTCTGCCTCCCTTCGAAAAGAGCACACACCCAACTATTCTTATGCAGACTATAACATTCTACCATCATATCCCATCCTATTTCAAACTCATCAATTGATGGGGTATCATATACCAATTTAAAAAAGTATTCCTTGATGTCATCATACTGCTTGTATTGTTTCGTCTTTTCAGGAAATTTTGACATTATGTGCCATAGGCACCGTCTACGCCAACCTTCAGGGAATACAATCTCGATTGCCTTTCTAATACTTGGACATTGATCAGTAATAATGGCAGGTGGTGGCACACCACCCATACATCGAACCCACTGTCTAAGAACCCATACAAAGGTTGAAACCTTTTCGTTGGAAATTGAAGCACAACCTAACAAGATCGATTGCCTGTGATGATTAACATCGACAAACGGTGCAAATGGCATTTGATACTTATTCACTAAATAAGTTGTGTCAAATGAAACAACATCCCCAAAATCTTTATATGCATTTTGACTTCGTGCATCAACCCACATTATGATCTTCATTCGTCCATCCTTGTCAGCTAAAATTTTGTAGAAAAAGTTTCGATCCCTTTGTTGCATTCGCCTAAATAGTTGATGAACTGATTCAGCATCACCCCTTACTAACTGTAACTTCCTCACCTTTCCTAAATGCTTACGATAATCTCTCTCTGAGCATCCCATAATCTCATATCCCTCGGCCTTAGCAACCAAAGCATGGAATGTTTTGCAAGAATGAATTCCTGCACTATCATTTACCTCCAATCTTCTCTTCACGTGTGGCAATATCTCTCGATGTTGCTGCATAAACTTAGCTTTGGTAGGAATCATTTCATGGTTATGCTCCAATATGACCTTGTTAATTCTCCACCTTTTGTCACATTGGGTGGATGCACACAACCTTGCTTTGCATTCTATTCACCTAGATGGACGTGCCTTTCACCGGACTTGCTATATATACCTGCTTTACATCTACTATGAGAGCCAATTGTAATGAATTGTGGATCACCATTTGCATTTTTCTTCCCTGATATCTTGTTAATACTAAATCCTTTACTCCTTCCATATGATTTATAGAATTGGAATAGATCATCCAATTCATAAAAGGACACACCTACTTGCGGCTCAATACACCTCTCGCTAATGTCATGAATACACATCTTTTCTCTCACTATAATTGTTTCCAACAAAAATTTCATACTAGCTTTCGCAATCTATCGTGTTCAAGCACCCAACAAAATTGTTTTCATATTACATACACATTACAACCTACTTTCTAACACTCTAATAGTAAAATGAAAATAAGTAAATAAAATAATTACTATTGTTACCTCGATAACATAGTCCCCGTCTCTTCCTCGGTAACTTCCCCCAGTTATTAACTTTCATACACCATTCATGCCTTCTACCCAAAAATTCTTCATTCCACCCCAACCCTAATTCTTGCTTGCTTCATATTGCAATCCAACACATTGCTATCTAACAAAGATTACCATTCATCTCCTATTGCTACTGCTGTGATTTTAATTTATACAGTTTTTTATTCTATTCCCTTCGTCGGCTTGCGGCTGCTGTGATTTTAATTTACACAGGTTTTTATTCTATTCCCTTTGTCGGCTTGCACTATTACGAGGAAGAAAAATCATCAGTTACACTACAAACACATCCAAATAATAGTTTTAACTCATTTAATCGTCAATTACACTTTTGCCCTTTCTTTTTCATCCAAACTCAAATATTGCCCTTCATACACTTTGACCAGACTCTCTACCTACCTCATCAATCATGCCCACTTTTAACAATATAAAATTCCCGATCCTTAGCTCGCATCGCGCCATGTATCATCGCCCAATTAAAATTTATAATATCTCGAAAACCAAAACCCCATGCATTTTGGAAACCCCTAAGCAACTCTAGGAAACTCCAATGGATCTTCTACTGATCATTCACTTGAACCCACTAGAACTTAGCCATAGACACCCCAATGCTTTTACAGATATCAACTAGAAAAAGGAAGCAGCTCATAGTGTAATTTGGGATTGCTTGAACAACTGTCTTCAGGAGAAATTCTTTACCAGCTCTTGAAAGGGTCTTTTCCTTCCACCCGTTCAATTTCTGTGCCACTCTATCACATATAGCCTGAAAAGCCTGCTTTTTACTCCTGCCAATAACTATCGAAAGCCCATGCTATGGTGATTATTGTTGAATTGCACGCACTCCTAACCTATTTTTAATCAAGGACTGTACCACCGGTGACGTGCTTCTACTAAAAGCTACTTTGACTTCTCAAGATTTATTCTTTTCCCAGATGCCTCTTTGTGAACTTGTATGATCTTTTCCCTAACCTTACTTCTCGAAGTGTCACCCTACCAAAGATGATACTGTCATCTGTAAAAAATAAATGAATAACACAAGGAGCTCACCTAAAAATTTGGATGCCATGAATCGCATTCTCCCGAGCTGCCTTAGAGAGTAAACTTGAGAACACTTCAACACACATTAAGAACAGGTAAGGAGATAGAGGGTCACCTTGATGGAGACCTCTCTAGGAAAAAACTCTTTGGAATCACCATTAATTATAAGGGAATAAGAGACAGTAGAGACACAATCCATAATCAAATTAACCCATTTGGTATTAAGACCAAAACTAATAAGAACAATTCTGAGAAAATGCCATTCCACTCTGACATAAGACTTACTCTTTGAAATACCCAAAAATTTTAATTTTAAAAAAATATTCATTTAATTTTTAATTTTAAAATTTTAGCCAATAAATTTAAGTCACGTGTATTCAATCAGACCCTTAATTCCATTTGGTTTATTGAAAATCAAGTTGATTTGCTGAATTGAACCAAATCAATTCGAATAGAATCAGAATGGTGTAGGGTCTTCTGGAAACCCTAGTGGTACTTTTTTTTCCTTTCTTTTCTTTCTTTCTTCTGTCTCCAGTAGCAACACTTCCTCTTCTTCCTCATTTTCTTTCTCTCTCTCTCTCTCCCTCACCGCTGCCTCTCTCTACGCCATGCTGATCACCGCCACAGCTCCAGCGGGCTACCAACCGTGCGCCACCAACCACAGCAACTTCCTCCTTCGCTTGCATCTCGTCGTACCACCTCAGGCTCGACTGGTTCTTTGCATCGCGCACCGCCAGCCACCATTCCCTCCTCCGCGGAACAGCTACGAGCTCAGCCACTAGCCTTTATAAGTTGCCATCCAGTTAGCTTCAACGCTACCGTTCCTCCTCTGTGCGGCCAGTTCCAACGAGCTCTAGTGGCTGTGACCCAATTTCAGCCATCAGCTTCGTTATTCAAGCTCTGATTTATGATTTTGGGATTGTGTGATTAAGGGTATTGAAAATTTCCCTAGAAATTTTCAGTTAATTCCTTAAATTTTAATTTTGTGAAGAAATTAGTTGATTGTTGAGATTGGTTATATATATATACATATATCGTCAATTGATTATATATATAATATCATTTTGGACACTGAATGATAGTAGATTACCTTGATTATTTAGTGCAATACTTATATATAAAGCTTATTCTGCAATGATTAGGAAAATGTCTGGCAATAAGTGAAAATATTTGTCATGTGGTAAATTATAAATGGAGATATTTATGGTGTAGTAGTTATAATGAGGGACTTAGCTATTGGTATAAGGATTATCATCAAATTAAATATTATTGTGTTATTGATTATGGTTGCTCTGGAGTTGGGAGTTAGAATAAATATCGAGCATAATTGAGTAAGATTGATGGTTTATTTGTGTGAAAATACTAAGAATGACGATTGGGGAATCATTGTTATTAGTTGCCCATATATGGAGTTGTGTTTATATTGCTTAGATATACATTCTCAATAAGAGAAATGAGTTGTTTAGACTAGTCCAAGTTAATGACTATTAAGAATTAAAGAATTAAATTAGATCATAAACTGCATATTGAACAAGCTGTTTAGAGAAAAGAAAATGTGGGAGATGATGCAGTGTGAACATGAATCTGTTTTTCAGTAATAAGATTTATTACTGAAATTCCAAAATATTAACTTTTTTTATAGCATTTACTTTCTATTTGAGTTTGAACTTAATCTAATTTTGAATTTAAAACGCAATATGATAAATACCTTGAGTATCTATTTATATAGCAGAAATATATAAGACATAATATGTGAAGATAATTATATTTGAGAAATTATATAATGAGCCAAAAAGAACTAGATAATTAGATAAAATGGTCATAAGCATGACTGCAGCATAAGATCAAGTTAACACGTGGATACTGGGGCATTTGAAAAGTCATAGAGATTTTAATATGCTAAAGATATACTGAAGAGCGACAATATTAAGGCCAGTGTTTAAGAAATTTATTATAGACACTAGAATTGAGGGATAATAGAGCTAGTGTGGATAATCAAAGTAAATAGTGAATATTGGAGTGACATTTTAGAGAGCCCATAATAATCTAGAAGAGATAGAAAGCAGATTATAGAGATTTCATGAAAATAATTATAAGATGAAGAACACTTTATTAGAATATTCTAAATCTTAAATCCAACTGATATGCCAATGTGAAATTGTTTGAATAAGGTTTTAAAGGAAAAGTTTATGTTTAAATACTTGAGAGCATTGTATTTTACTTCTTAGATATTCTGAGTTATCAGAATTTGAGTTATGAGATTTGATATTCTAAATTTATCCCTTAAAGAAGTAAGAGGAATTACTCTTCCAACAAATAATTTTTTAAAAATCTAGAGGCACTTAAGAAGTGAGATTTAAAATTTTTGAGATAATATATTTTATGACTCGAAGTTGAGGGCATTGGATTTTAGATAAATGGAATATGGCTTGATATGAGAATTTTGATGATGATCATAAGACTTTGACTTCATAGTTGATTTAGTGACAAGATGGATAAATCCTTAAGGTGTAAAGGAATGCTAACGATATATTTGTACAAGTTTTAAAAACCATTAGAAGATAAATATTTTGAGTGCATTACCAAGAGTTAAAAAGTAAATACGACAAACGAGAGATAACGAATGTTTGTGAAGTAAACATGTTTAAATGAGTATAACTGTGTATGGAGCATATAGGTATTTTTATTAAAATAAATTTCTATGGTTGTAACTGAACGAATTAATGCTCGGAAGAAAAAGTGAATTCTTATGGTACGTATGTGTCAAATATTGGAAATTATATTGAGTTGACATTCTATATGTAACAGACTGTTTTTCAGTGTCGTTAATACTGATTTATCGGTCTGTGAATAGTATCATCGGTCCGGGACTTGATATTATTTCGGTCCAAAAGAATTACTATATGTGTGTAATATTTTATTTAACATTTTTGGAGTATGTTTGCATGATTTAGGTGGGTAGAAAATATTTCATGAATATTTTTGGTGAATTAAGGCATTTAATGAATATTATTTCTAGTGTGGTAAATTAAAGAATAAATGAGGAATTATCTTTGTGGAGTTAATTTAATTAATTGGTGGAGTTAAATAATAATTGGAAGATAATTATTTGAGGAATATTTAGAGCCATTGGATGAGATTACTTAGGACTTGATCTTAGCCATTCATCTGGCATAAAATTAGAAAGCAAAATTTGACTTTGCCACCTTAAAGTTACCACTCATCAACATCAATACTTTCTCTTTCTTCCCTTCTCCATTCTCCACGACATTTCCATCTTCTTCCTCTTCCTCCATTTTCTTCTTTTTCCTACCTCCAAATTACCACCAAACTACCTAATTAAACCATAGAATAGTAATTAAATCTTAAGAATTAAGTAGTAGAAGTTGAAATTGGTGACTAAAAAGCAAAGAGAATTGAAGTTGCCATTGAAACAAGTAAGTTGTGGTTTTTGAGTTTTGTGATTTAACAAGTAGAATTTAAGGT
>CANUEX010031403.1:0-34899 GCA_948099535.1 Jatropha multifida | reverse complement strand
TGTTTGTGAGTGATATGATTGTCATTGTGTGAATGGAGAATGTCCATTTAGAATGCCTTAAGTATCATTTGTGTGAATGTGTGGGTTTGGTATTATATGTTATTATTCACTGAGTTTTATACTCACCCCTTTCCCCCTTATCCTTTATATTATTTCAGGAATTGGTGAATCAGTTGTATATATTTGAGGCTTTAGTTTTCTTTCTTTTGAAGTTATTTAAAGAAATATGTAAAAGTATAAGATAGAATTATTTAGAATTCTTTGTAGTAATACAGTAGTAGAAAATCCGCAGTTATGTTAAGATTTATGATTGTAATAATAATAATGTTAAGTGTATGTAAGACTTTATGAGAATGTTTATGAGAATGATTGTGTTGAATAAAATAAGGCCTTGTGATAGTTTGAATCACTAAAAAATAAAATGGGCCAACTTGTAGAATATTTTCATATAAGTGTCGTGTTGAAATCAGAGAGTAGGCTTACTACGGGCCTCGGGGGCCTTAAGCTTACCCAGGTCCTAGTGCCGGTCCGACACATGGAAATGGGTCGTGATACTTACCCAGGTCCTAGTGCCGGTCCGGCCCACGGTTTTGGATCGTGACAAAAAGGTTTTGTGTATGTTCATATATTCTTTTCTTTAATGCACTGAGTAAGTAATATTATTATTATAGTCAAATGATTACTATTATTAATTTAAATTATCTTCTCATTTCTTTTTTGTTATCTAGCAGTAAAAAAAATTATTATTTTCATTGTAGCTGTACATACATATTGATTTGGAATTGAAAGTAAGAGTTGAAATTATGTAATAACTTAATTTTTTTTTTGAATACCTATCGGAATTTTAAAAATTTATATTTATAAATTAGAAAATGAAGAATTAAGCATAGGAATTAGATTGATCTTTATTTTGAGATCACTTCATTATATAAAAAGATAATCAAGTACATAAGAAATAATATTGCAAATAGCTCATGCGACAACGTCTAATATAAATTAACTAATTGTATTTATTTTAATATAAACATAATATGTTTAATATTATATAAATAAGAAATTAAAAAGATTATAAAAAATGAATCTATAAACATCATACAATTTATTATGTTGTTAGAAAGATAATCAAATAAAATAAAATTGATATAATTTTGAAAAGGGAAATTTATGATTTTATCATTATATTTAGCTATATATAATATTACCATTATATTTAGTTATCATTATATTTATGATTTTAGCATTTCTAGAAATATAAAGTTATATTCCTGATTAATCTGTATTTATATTTAAAGAAAAAAATATGAAAAATTGACATAAGAATATAACAGGTGTAACGAAGTTTTATATTTTTATAATATATTTATTATTTTTCTATATTTTGGTAAAATTAACTAATCTATATTTATATTTAATAGAAAAAGTATGAAAAAATTGTGTAAGGATATAATAAATGTAATGAAGATTGAAAAAAATATGAAACTGCATATTTCTAAAAATATAGACAATAATGTATTTAGAAAAAATATAAAAATAAAATACTGAGGGAATGTCAGCTGGGTGCACTCAGTCTTTTCACCATATCAACGGCAAATAACAATAATAAACAATAACCGCTCTATAATCGCGCGTGAAAGACACAGTATAAACGATCCACTCGTCTTTAGAAGAGCGCGTGTTTCACCAACCCAACTACTTCCATCAACCTAAATAAAATCACGACCGTCAATCCACATCAATGTCAAAATGACTATCAATCAGGACCGTAAAACCTTTTGTAGGACCCACAAATGAGTCACGTGCTATTATACAGGGAGCCCGCACAGGGCAGTGCGAAGTAAGAGAAGCAGTAACAGAGTCCGCACAGTACTTAGGAGGAGGACTATAAAACTCCCGAAACCCCCAAATTTTCCTTTAAAATCTCTCTTTCTCGCAATCTTTGCGGCTATCTCTACTCTCTCTCAGTAGCAGAGAGAATAAAGAAAGCCCTTTTCTTCCTTTTCTTGTAGTAGAGAATCAAAAGTAGAGAGTTAGAGAATAAAGAGAGCCTTTTTCTCTTGAAGGTCAGTTTTTGTTTGCTATTAGCTATTCGTTTCTTTGATTGATATTTTGGTTTGAAGTGAATTTTGATTGGGTAACTTTGATTTGCAGATTTGTTTGTTTTGCAATTTAGATCTGGTGTTTATTAGTTTTTTTATTGTTAAATTTTGGAACTTCTACTGTTTTTTTTTGTGTATTTTAATTCGCAATTCTATTAGAATTTAAATTTTGAGGAAATAGTTTTTTTTTATTTATTTAATTCTTATTGAGGTAACTGTTTTTATGCGTAATGATCATGCCGCAATATAATTTCCTGCATTATGGGTATATGATTCCTATAGTAAAATTTATATTTAATGAAATAATTCCGTCCATTAATATGGATGGGGTTTAGGGTTTTGCTAGATTTAATAATTAAATCTCGCAATTGATTAATAATCTGTCTCATCCATGGAATATTCAAACGATTTTTTTTTTGTCTGAATCTGCAATGCTATTAACATTCAGATTTTGAGTAAGTATGGTTTTTGTTAGATTTATGTAATTCTTAATTGGGGTAACAATTTTGTGAGCAATGATCACGCCACAATTTAAGCTTTCAGCACAAAGTTTATGATTTCATCCATTAAATTGGATAGGCTTTAGGGTTTTGTGTTTTGGTAATCTGACGGTATGAGTCTGAGTTCCAGCTCTTTCTGTTGCCGTTGCAAGACTAGCCGTTGTTGAGTAAATAGCAGCTCTTACCCTATCCGTGTTTGATGGTGAATAGATGAGATTCTTAATGATAGTTGGTTGTATTCACCTATTTTCGCAATAATAGCTTGTTTCACAGCAGGATTAACTGTTAATCCTTAACTCTCTGACATATAATCTGTCTCATCCATGCAATAGTCAAACAGAACAGGGATATTGCAAACATGACTTAATGTTATTGTGTCCATATTGACTAGTAGGATTTTTGTTAATGGCTTTTTTCTGATTGCTGGTCATATTTAGTCTCCTATATTTTCTTTTTGGTTCCTTTTTATATATGCATTCATTATTTACGGTTATATGTTTATTTATTTTTATTTGAATTTCTTTGCAGGCACTAAAAATAATTTTCTCCATGGCTACCCAAGTAGAAGAATCTACCCCCAATCCTCAAGTGGTGGGGAATGCCTTCGTGGAGCAATACTACACTTTACTGACTCGATCTGCAAAGGATGTTCACAGATTTTACCATAACTCCAGTGTGATTAGCCGGCCGGATTTTGATGGTTCCATGTCCTCTGCATCAACTTTGGAGGTAAGTTTTGTGGAAAAGTAGACAAATGAATTGTGTTTCATAACCTTGTCATTGTGCCAGGATAACATAGCATGAGCATTTTTGCACTTCCTCCACCAAATAAACAATTGTCATTTTGTTTTTTGTGAACCGTGATTTGTCATGTTGGTTCTGTATTCACCTATTCCCTTGCTCTAGGTATTGTAATGTATCTTGGTTATATATACATGGTTGTCATATTACTTGTTGTACAGCTGTTTCTGTCCTAGAAATCAATTTTGGTAACAGTGAATGCTTTATGTCTTATAGTTATTTTATTTCTTTTTCAAGCTCTGATGGTTTTAATCCTTAAGGGCAATGCTTTGTTGCTTCTTATAAATTAATAAATTGGAATATATTTTTCTTGGAGCAGGGCATTGACAAGATGATCCTTTCCCTTGACTACAACAATTGTGGGGTTGAGATATTGACGACAGATTCTCAAAAGTCTTTTGGGAATGGAGTGATTGTTATGGTCACTGGCTTCTTTACTGCAAAGAACAGTATCAAAAGGAAATTTACACAAATGTTCTTTTTAGCACCACAAGAGAGTCATGCTGCCTACTATGTTTTGAATGATGTTCTTAGGTATGTGGATGAAAATGAAGCTGCACCAATTGAAATCAATGATGTTGATGACACTGCTCCAGCAGCTCCTGTGACACCAGATCCTGGTAGGTTTTGGTTTATGAATTTTTTTTTCTTCCTCCTGATCCTTGTTATGATATGGATAGAAAATAAAATTTCTGACTTTGGCATTGCAGAGCCAACTCTGGTTTCTGATCACATTGTGCTGGAGCGTACAACCTCCCCTTTGGAGGATACTCCTCAAGCTGAGGAACCTAGCCAACCATCAGAGAATGGAAAGATTTCTGATGCTGATGAAGTAGTTTCTGGTGATTCAGTTGATAGCATTCCCAATGATGGTCCCCCAGTTTCTGCTGGTGCAGGTCAGAGTGATGCTTGCAAAGTTTCTGAGGCAACTGTTTCTAATGTCCAGGAGGATACTCCCAAGAAGTCTTATGCATCAGTAGTGAGTTCTGTCACATAGGTCTCATGAAAGCATCATTGTTAATGTTGAACATTCATGCAAGCGTCAGTATCATTGTTGAATGCAATTAATTCTTGTATGGTATTGGCGCAGGCTAATGAATTGAATTATAAAAAGCAACCATTCCAGCAGAGGATTGTACCTGCAAAACACGTTGAACAGTTGCATCCAACTGCAGCACCTGAAGCATCTCCTCGCCCGGTTAATAATAAACCTGTGGAAAAGATAAACAACAATTCAGGTTTTTGTTATTTTTATTGCATATTATGCCTTGTACAGACTACTACTTTTCCTTAAACATGCCACATATATAATGCTGGTTCATCCTTCTTTATTTATCTGTTGCAGTAAAGGGTCACTCCATATTTGTTGCCAATTTGCCAATGAATGCAACTGTTGAAGATCTTATAGAGACTTTTCAGAAATTTGGGTCTATTAAACCTAATGGTGTTCAAGTCAGAAGTTATAAGGTCTGCTCCTGATTTAAATTTAATGCAATCTCAGTTTCATTTTTTTGAAATTTCTGGTTTCTGACTTGCCTTTTAAATGGAACTCTTATGACAGCAAGAAAAGAATTGCTTTGGCTTTGTTGAATTTGAATCCGCAAGTTCAGTGCAGAGTGCCCTTGAGGTAATGGTCTTAATCATGCATTCTTTTTTTCTATAAAATTTAAAAATCCTATTTTGTACTTACTGAGTCCTTGCCTTCTCCCAAATTCTCTTATGATTCATTGCTGTTGGTATTATCACTCTTTCTGAATTTTAATTTAATTGCAATTCTTTTGTGATAAATGAGTATTGCAAAGAGGTAATAAGGTAATGTTTTTGTTTGCTGCATAACCCTGTATTTTATTGTCTCCCTCTCATATCTGAAATGCCTCTATAAAGAAACTATTGTCCATAATCATTGTGATTTGTAAAATTAATCCATGTGTCTGTGGATTAATTTATTTCTTCTTTCGATATTTTGGTATTGTTGCTTCACTGTCTAGATTTCTATTCTATTCCTTTTTTTCGTGGAAACCTTTGCTAACCTTCCTATTTCATTAAGGTTCAAATATTTATTTTAAACTGAAATCTGGAGTAAATATACTAGAGTTACATGGCTGAGGTCCAACATTCTCCAGCATTTATCTAATATTTAAAGGCACACTATTTCAGGCTTCTCCTATCAGGATTGGTGAACGAGAAGCTCATATTGAGGAAAAAAAAGGTAAAGTTAAAATCATCTTTCCATTCCCTCCTTTATAATTCCAATCTATTTATATATTATATTGCATGATGTACTTCTCAACTCAAGATAATTATATGGTTTGTGATATATTATATTGCATGATGTACTTCTCAACTCAAGATAATTATATGGTTTGTCACAATTTCTTAAGTTGATTTTTCTTTTTCAGGTAAAAGTACTGTTTAGTCCCTTTAGTTTGGTTAAATTCACTACCTCACCTCTCTATTTTGGAGAATCAATTACGAGGTCTTCATGGTTTTTTCTTTGAGTCAACTGGATAAAGCTGATTCAAAGGTGAGAAGAAAAACTAAACCCCAAAATAACCCCAAAACAAGCTTGAGCCCCCTCTTCTATTTACTGCAATAGCCAACTCTCTTCTCGAACCTTTCTCTCTCATCTCTTTTCTGTATCTTAATTATTCAATCCTGAATATCCCCTGGAATAGATTTTAGCAAATTCTTTAACCAATAAAAAATAAGCAGCAAATTCTTTTATCAAATTCTTCAATTTGATAAAATATCTATAGTGACAAATGTATCATCATGTCAAGGAAATAGATGATGAAATATATTGGATAAACCATAAAAATAAGTAATTTAAAAGGATTGTTTGATAATTGTAAAAACAGGTGTTTTACCTCTGGGTGTCCATGCCATGGGCAACAACAATTTCCATGGCTTTAACAATTAAAAGAATCAGCTCTTTTGGACTTCTTCACCAGCCTCCTCCCAATGTGTCCATACCCATCTCTAATTCTCTACTAGTGCTATCACTCTCATCTAGCAAATTTTACTACTTTCTTCAATCTAATCTTCTTCCATCTTTTCCACAAAAACCCACTTCAAAACCTACCAGAACCTCACCATATTTGTGGTGGTCCCTGCCTGGGACGTGGAGGAGGAAGTAGACTCAAGGGTGTGATGCACTCTTCCTGGAGGTTCTGTTGGCTCGCCTCCTTGAAGGCCTTGTGTTGTGGGTCTAGGAGGAGGTTATTTATTAGTGTTTGGGGTAGTGGTAATTTTATATGTTTCATTTTGGTGTATGATTTTTAATGTTTTTTTGGTTTTTGGTTTGAAGGGTTTGTTTAATCCAGATTTGGATTTTTGGTTTTGGGTTTTGTTTGGATTGGAGATGAAGAGAGAAAGGAGAGATGTGATGTGAGAGAAGAGAGGGCGGAGAGAGAAAGAGGGTGAGGGTGTTTTTATCTTTTAATTAATGACTAATGATGAAAGATATCTTTTTGGATGGAGGAACCTTTTAGTTGGAAGGAAACAAATCATGGGGATTGGTTCTCCAAATTGGGAGACGATTAATTTGACCAAACTAGAGGGACTTAAATATTAGTTTACCCCTTTCCCTCCTTTCATTTTTGGGTTTAATATAAGACTGACCTTATTTTGTTAACCTTGTAGCTAATAATGAGGGAGGGAAATTCCCCCCTAGAAAGGGTGGTTTCAAAGGTGAGAATTTCAGGAACCGGAACTTCAGTGGAGGCCGTGGCTATCCAAGAAATGAGTTTGATAATCAGGGTGGTGTATCAGGTCAACATCGTGGTACTGCTAGGCGCAATGGAGAAGCTAAAGTTTATCAGAATGGAGGAAGAGTACCGCGACAGACTCAAACCCAACCTCAAGCTGAGGCTCAAGGTGTTAACATTTAGGTTTCTGATCTACTCTGGAATTTTGTTTATTTACAATATTATTTTTTTGCCCAATTATTCAGATAGGGAAGTTTTTAGGCGATCAGATTGCGGCTCTTTTCATTTTTTCTTTAGTACGATTGATAGAGTTGTTTTTTAAGTGATTTGCATTCCCTCATGAAGGCACAAGAAACATAATATGCAGCAGGCAGTTTCTATTCAAAGTTTATGTTTGTTTTTGGCACTGTTGGTTTTTTTAGCTCTCTCTCTTTAATGCACCCACAAGCCACTTGAATTTTTTAACCTTGTTAGATTCATTTTTTAATTCTACATTTCTATTTTTTTTTAAAAAAAGGCTGTTCATTTTGAGTCCAAGAATTCTTTTTTTTTTTTGAGTTTTACAGTGAAGAATTATTTTTTTGGATATAAACTCTAATTCAAATTTTATCTTGGTTTAGTGGGTATTCTTTCAACACTACACCCAATAAGTACAAGAGAATGACATAAAATCTCGAAATTATTCGAATAATTTTTTTTAGAAAATCATAGAGATGATCATTGTATTTTGGAAAACAAGTTTCGAATTCATCCAAAGCTTATAAAAAGTTTAAGGATATGAATACGTGTCTGCTTCTGCCACCTAAGCCAAATAGGTGGCAATATTCTTTTGCTATATGGCAAGAGCATTCCTGTCAAGACGTGGCAATCCAAATGTGTCGGAGAATCTCAATGAGTCCACGTCAGCATCGGGGGCGTGTCCTATGAAGACCCCCTAATCTCTCTTCTTCTTTTTTAGTTATTCACTCCGTCGTTAGTAATCACTCAACTAAATACACTGGATTCAAATAAATGAGTAGACTCTTTATTTTTTTATGAAAATTCTTGTCACGCTTTTAATTTTAATTTTAATTTATTAATTATTTTGATTGTATTAAATAAAAATATTTTAATTTAATCTATTTAATGACATAATTTATAAAATTAGATCAAATAAATATTTATTATATAATGTAAAAATATATTATAACTTCAAAAGTTATATTCACTACGTATTAAATTAATATTATTATTGTTAGTGCGAGAAAGTATAGATTATAGTGAAAAGTGAAATTTGGAAAGTTTATAATATTTTTTTTCATGTTATAGGCATTAAATTTTGTATTAAGCAAAATACTCTATAATATAAGGATATAATAATATTTTCCTATTTGGTACAATGATTCAACATTTATGTTTTGGTAAAAATATTTCTTTTTGTTTTCTTCATATTTCAAACACAAATGTTGGGGTATATTTTGGGTATATGTGCTTTGAAATATAAAGAAATAAAAAATTAAAAAAAGAGTACTAGCTGTATTAATTACCGTTCTCATTAACTCAGGCCACCTGTTTAGTATTGACGTCTCGATTTAAGATATTTTCATAGGACGCACCAATTTTTAAACACTGATGGGAGACGTTGTCTTATTTTTATAGGATCTGTTAAACTCTCAAGATTTTGGGAGAGAATAATTGTGATTAATCTCCGATTTAGGGTATATGTAGCGTATATATAGTGAAGTCCGAATAGTCCATATCAGATAAGGATTCCGAATTCTGATTTACTTTCTGTTAGAGTTATTTTAAGAGGTCTCTTTATTTAATTAAAATAATTTATTATTATATATTAATAGTAGTCTCCCATAAATTATTTGGTCATTTATGTCCAAATGTAATATTCGAAGAGTATTTTCAGAAGTTATTTTATTTATTTATTATTTTTTATGCATAAGAGTTTTTTATTTCAATGGAAAATAACTTGATAAATAATGACCCATCGACTGTGTTAGTTAAGTTTAAGTAGCAAATGTTGTGTACGTTAATATGTTAATTCGGTAAGATAGGTTTTGTCCCTTAGGATGGAGAAAACTGGGCTGCTTAGGCCGCTGGTAAACATGTCCCTTAGGACCGGGAGAACTGGGATGCTTAAGCCTCAAGAGAGCTAGGCTGCTTAAGCTTGGGGAGAGCTGGGCTGCTTAAGCCATTGGAGAGCGAGTCCCTTAACCCTCGAGAGAGCTAGGCAACTTAACTTGGGGAAAAGTTAAGCTGCTTAAGCCATTAGAGAATGGGTCCCTTAGGACCGGGAGAGCTAGATTGCTTAAGCCTCGGGAGAGCTAGACTGCTTAGCCTGCGGGAGAGCTAGGCTGCTTAAGCCATTGGAGAACAGGTCGGTCCCTTAGGACCGGGAGAGCTGGGCTGCTTAAGCCATTGGAGAACGGGGTGAACTGGGTCGCTTAGGCCATTAATGAATAGGGAGAACTGGGCTGCTTAGCCCATTTGCGAACGAAGAGAACTTAGCCGCTTAGGTCATTGGCGAACGGGGAGAACTGGGTCGCTTAGGTCATTACCGAACGGGGAGAACTAGGCCATTTAGGCCATTGGCGAAAGGGGAGAACTGGGCTGCTTAGCTCATCACCGAACGGGGAGAACTGGGCTGCTTAGCCCATCGCTGAACGGGGAGAACTTAGCTGTTTAGGCCATTGGTGAACAGGAAGAACTGGATCACTTAGGCCATTGGCGAATGGGGAGAACTTGGCTACTTAGGCCTTAGGAGAGCAGTATGGCTGCACATAAACACAAATTTTAAGTAAGGTCCCTCAGGAAAAACTTGAGGCTTCATGTCCTTTGTTGTTATTGAAGGGCATGATGCACCAAGTGAAAAAATCTGAGGCCTTATCATATTTTATTATTTCAAATAATGCGACTGTTACAATTCATAAAATGGGTAAGCACAATATGCTCGTTTAAGATCATCAGCATTACATGTTCTGGGTAGCTCAACTCCTTCGATTTTTCTCTTCGATCTTTCTTAGTACCTAACTTTATGCTCCTTCCTTTCTCTATTTCCCACGTGACTAGCTCGTCCACTAGCTCAGGACCTGAATCCCCTTTGCGTCTAGGAATATCGAAAGGAGGGTACTCTGTGGGTTGATCAGTTGATTCTTTTTTTGGGATCCACATGATTGGTAGGCTTAATGGCAACCCCTTTAGAGCTACTACATATGCTTCTCTTGCTGCTCTTTGGTCATCTCTCACAGCCACCACTTTGCCCCCGTCTGAGTAAAATTTCATAGTTAAATATCTGATGCTCATTACCGCTTCTAGCTCATACAAAGCAGGTCTTCCCAGTATTGCGTTATATGGAAACTGGATGTCCAATACCATAAATTCCACTTTGAATCTCCTTGAAGCATTTTCACCACCGAGCTCCATATCTATATTAATTGCTCCTACCACCTGTACTGGCTTGCCTGCTAAACCAACTAGAGGAGTTCGAACTGGCTTGAGTTTTGTCAGATTTAATTTAAGGGCTTTGAATACTTCCATGGTCATCATATTAATTGCACTACCTCCATCAACTAGGATTTTTTTCACCAAAAAGTTTTCCAAGACTCCTTCAATTACCAGGGCATCATTGTGTGGTGTGCGGATATGTTCTCCATCAATGTCAGAGAATGATATTGGTGATCTTGGTGTAGGCTTATGTTGGGGTATAATGGAGTATATTTCTCGGGCTTTCCATTTCCTTGCCGAATTGCTGTCACCACCCGTCGAACCACCGAAGATAGTGTGAATGGTCCCCACAGTTCGATCGCCCCTGTTTGATCTACTGGGTTGTCCTCCTTCCTGTCTGTCATTTCCCACAAACTGCTTTAGCTTGCCCATCTGTATGAGGCGCTCTATCTCCCTCTTCAATTGCCAGCAGACATCAATTTCATGACCCACATCTCTGTGGAACTCACAATATTTACTTTTATCTCTGTGGCCTATCGTATCTTCCCTCATCTTCTTGGGAAACAAGCATTGGATCCGATCACCTTGCTCTCGGATCCAAGAAAAGATCTCTGATCGAGTTTTGTTCACTGGGGTGAACTCTGAGTCCCGTGGAAGCTCTCCTTTCCTGGTGTAAGGAGTTCGGACCGAGTAACTTGTTCTGATGGGTTGGACGGGCAATCTCCTTCTAGGTAAGTGCCTGACTCTAGGTGGTGAATGTCTTCTAGATCTGAATTTTTCCTCCAGGGTTGACTTATGTTGTTGCCGGACCTTATAAGCTTCATCCAGTTTGGTGTACTTATGAGCCCTTGCCATGAGCTCAACCAAAGTCAGAGGTGGATCAATACTTAGGCTTTCAAACAATCTATTGTACTTGCAATTCTTAGCCATTGCGCTAACAACTACTTCATCATTCAAGTTCTCCACCTGCATAGCTACCTTTTAAAATCTAGCCACATATTGGCGTAAGGTTTTACCATCTTCTCTCTTCAGATCCACTAGATCAGATGAGATTTTCTTAGATGGAATGCAGGTTACGAATCGAGCTCGGAATGCCGCGACTAACTGTGAAAAAGTGAATTGACCCTGTTTTAAGTGTCTGGTACCACTCTTGTGCAGCACCTTTGAGGGTGATCAGAAAGACTTTACACATCAAGTCTTCTGAGCTAGTTTGCAAATACATGATGGTTCGAAAAGTAACTAGGTGACTTCTGAGGTCAGTGTAACCATCATATGATTGAAAGATAGGAAGTTTGAATTTGGGTGGAAAGGCTACAGACAATATGGTGGGAGATAAGGGTGAATCCTGGTGAAGGCATAGTCTCCATTCTCCTTTGATTCTTTACACTCCCGCATTATCTCCTTAACTACATCCCTGAGGTTCGCCTCATCCAAAATTTGAGTGTGGCTTACCTCTTGGCCATGGGTATGGGTAGGTTTTGATTCAGCTTCTTGGTACCGATCAGAGAGAGAATGAGCTGGATGTTTAGGAGAAGGTGGGTGAATTTTTCCTTTGCGAAAGGAGTGAATCTTTGGATTTGGGAGACGTGATGGGATCACCTCTGGGTGTTAAGCTCTCCAAAATATCTTCAGGACAGTGGTAAATTGGGAGTAAGCTTGAGCCAAGGCGGCCGCCACCTGAGGATCGGTTACAAGTGGGAGAGTCAGGGTGATTGGATGGCCAGGTTCGCCGTGTTCAGCGGTTAAATTTTTCATGTTAGGATTTTCAAATGGGTTGGCGGCCATGATGAATGGAGGGCTGTAAATTGGCTGAGGCTAGGGTTAGGGAGAGGTTAAAAGTGTATTCCACGCTCACCGCACCAATTGTTAAACTCTTAGAATTTTGGAAGAGAATAATTGTGATTAACTCCCGATTTAGGGTACATATAGCGTATATATAGCGGAATCCGAATAGTCCGTATAGTCCGTATCAGATAAAGATTCCGAATCCTAATTTACTTTCTGTTTGGAGTTATTTTAGGGGATCTCTTTATTTAATTAAAATAATTTATTATTATATATTAACAGGATCAAATCTAATCAAGTAAGCGGATGATTAATGTCTTTACTATCACGCCACTATGTTGGATGGTTTAAAAAAAAATAAGTATATTTATACATTAATTAAATACATATACACATGATTAATGTGATGCAAGCTTGCTTAATCATACCTAACCCAACAATACCAATAGGCATAGGATTCTAAAATCATACCCATGGTTGGCTACGAGGTTAGGCCAGGGTTGGGTTCGGTACCGTGGATTTTTAAATTATGATGCAACTTTTGTTGTTGGAATTCAACAACTATTAATTTTTTTTTATCTTTTAACTTTAATTATTAATTTTTGTTATACGTAAGTTATGCTTAGTTAGGGCAAGTATATTTAAAAGTATAACTGTCTGAGAATGTCAGCAAAGCTATATGGACGAGACAGTGGAAAATTGACTACCTTCTCTTTCAAAGAAAAAGAAAAAAAAATTACTTTGTCATCAAAGAACTGCGGCCTACCTTCACCGTTTTGCCCCCTTAATTTATATATTTAAATACTTGATTCTCTTACTTTAAATTTAGTTTTATTTCTGATACAAAAATTTAGTTAATTTATATATTCAAATTATACTTTTTTTAAATAACTTATTTGAAAGTATACTTTAAATATAATAAACCATTTTAAACCAAATGATCCCTTATTTTGTAATTTTGAATTTGTGATTTTACTTTTGTGTACTAATTGGTCTGCTTAATTACTTTTGTGTCCTAATTGGCCGGATTAATTGAAAAAAGAAAAATTTCTTGACTTGCAAGTTGCACACAAAGTAATAGAAAAAGAAAAAATGTTTGTTTGCCTGTCAAAACTGCACACACAACACATTCAGACGTCATCAAAATGACCAAAAGAGACATTGAAAGGTTGCTTTCAACTGATTAGCAATCCCATAATGCACCTGCGTAGTGGAAGCCCTTACCCACTTCGCCACGTGTACATATCCCTAGTTTTTCAACCACGTGGCACCCTACATCTACACCAATCCTATTCCTTGGTCCTTTTACAGTACGCGCTCTTTTATCTATATATATCAGGACAGGCCATAAAATGATTACTATAATAAATAAATATAAATATTATACTATTAACAAAAGGTGCAACTTGGCCTGTTGGACCCCACTCCGTTACCAATGACCTGGGTCTTGTCTTGGACCACGTGCCCCACGCTTATTTCTCGCCGATTTTTTGGAGACTTCTGCCTCGTCTACTTATAATTTCTCCGTTTGACCGCTCCCTAATCACGTTTGTTTAGCCACCGAACCTTCATCTTTTTACCGTATGTTAAATTATTTTAATACAAATAAAAAATGTTTTATAAATAATATATATATATATATATATTAAAGCAAAGCTAGCAATTTAAATTAACTCACCGCCGTCATTCTTATTTCCGAGAAAAGTATCGTGAAAAAATGAAAGATTTGCCAACAGATATTATTCCTCTTTAATGTTCTCTAGAAGATCATATTAAAAATTTTGGCTAATCGCATTCATCTTTTGCTACCTCAAATAATTTCTTCATTTGGAGGACCTTCCTTCCGAGGAGTATCTTTGATATCTTTTTTTTTAAGTGTACAATTAGAAATATATTGTGTAAAATTACCGGTCAAATTGAATTAAAAATTAAAATTCAAATCAATTAACCAGATATTCAAAAAAGGTTCGGCCAATTAGTTCATTTGGTTCTATTAATTGATTGTATTAAATAGAAGTATCCCTTATGACAATTTTTTTACCATACTTAGGAGCAAATTTTTAAATAACAAAATTAAAGAATCAATTGATTGGCGTAGATAGAGAAGAAGTTTCTTCTCTAATAAACCCTTTAACCAACATTTGATATAACCTCCAAAATGTTGTAATGAACTTCACAGAAATTTTTGTACAATGTTTTTGTAAAAAGTGTATAATCATTGGACATTAGCATTAGGGTGTACAAACAAACACTTCAATTTTAAACCGAATTATAAAAATAAAAAATAATTTTTCTTGAAATCGATTAAAATGAAATAAATTTTAAAATTAAATAAAACCTTTTACTTCGATAAATAAATATCGGTTCGGTCAAATAATTTTAGAAAATAAGTTTTTTAAAAGTTAATATAAAGACCCAAAACTGAAGTCATAGAAAATTGTAAAGTAAATAATCGAACTAAAAACCTAAAAAATTCGGCTCGCTTCAGTTTTTGATTTTTTTCAAGTTTGCTCACCTCTGATCAGCGTAGGCATATCCACGTCTACAGTATAGATTAAGATCCAATCGAATTGAATCGAACCGAATCTAGAAACAGTAAAAGGGAACCGGAGGCAAAGGACAGAAACAGAGACAGCAAGCTTGGAGAGACCGGACTAATCCAACCAAAAGACAGGCGACTAGCAAAATCTCCGACGTATCCTCACGGGTTACATCCCAAAAGCGACGCATACACGTGTCAAATTCCCAGACGCCTAAACCAGAGACACGTGGCCACTTTTCCTTGCTTTAATTCCATCTGGACACGCGTCCACTCCGAAAGCGCAACTTGTCTTTGAGTACTAACACAGACTCCAAAAGGACAAAACAAAAACATTATAATTAACAAATAAAATAATTAAACAAATGTAAAAAAGCAGAAAAGGTTTGTGTCAGTCATACCCACGTGTCTCTCTGCCACCTCTCATGATCGCCACTTGGCTCTCTCCCAGGTACTTTTCTTCTCTAACGTCAAGGGTAGTTTCGTCACTCCATAAATATTTTTTTTTCCATTTTTCTCTCTGTAACCCAAAGCCTTCTCTCTGTAACCCAAAGCCTTCTCTCTCTTCTTTCTGCTTCTGTATTTCTTCTCCTCTTTTTCTTTCTCTCCTTCTTCTTCTATTATCCACACTCACTACTTTCTGTTTCTGTTTTTCTTTTTCTTTTTTAGTTATTCTTTTTATTATTTGTTTCAATGAGTTATTGCTTATCTGATAATTCTGTATTTTCAGAGAATAATTGAAAAGCAGGAACGTTTCTTCTGTCTGGTGACTTGGGTTTTAATTGAAACGCTTTTTGCTTGAATTCAACTCTATTAATTCTTTGGAAAGGCGACAAAAATCAAGTCTTTTGAATTTTTTTACTCATGGGTTTTCTGAGTCAGATCAAGTACTTACTCTTCTTCGCTTTTATTATTTTATGCTATGTTTCATGGTCTGAAAAATACTATCTAATCCAGTGAAAAAGCTCGTCACTGTTTTTATTTTCGGAAGTATGAGTGAAGAGAATGAAAATAGAAACAGTAGTAGCAGCAGCAGGAGTAGCAGAGCAATGGAGAGTTTGTCTTTGGAAATAAACAGGTACCCGAGAGATCTGCTACAGAGATTTATGTCAACTGAAACGCACCAAAGAAAAACGCCATCAAGTGAAGGAGAAGAAACAGAGGAGATAGAGCTAAATCTGGGGTTATCACTAGGAGGTAGATTTGGGGTTGACAAGTCAGCAAAGAAACTAACGCGATCATCATCAATAGCTGGTTCTATTCCACTAGCGAGAGAGCATGATGCATTCAATACACCGCCTTTATCGTATCCTGTCCTCATGAGGACATCTTCTTTGCCAACAGAAACAGAGGAGGAGTGGAGGAAGAGAAAGGAAATGCAGAGTTTGAGGAGATTGGAAGCAAAGAGAAGGAGAAGTGAAAAGCAAAAGAATTTGAGAGGAGAGTTGAATTTGGAGGGTTTGAATGTGAACAGAGGGAATTGGATTCCTACATGGGCTAGGCAGGGCTCTTCTGGGGCAATGACCGTGAATAGGTGCAATACTTTGCACGGATTGGTGGGGCAGCAGCAGGTTTCTCAAGGGTCTGTGGAGTCTCAAGGGGGGAGCTCTTCTGGTGTGTCAGAATTGGAGAGTAAGCCTATTCAAGGTTCTAGTTCATCGCCTTTTCTTTTTACCTTCTTTTTTTTACTATGGATTGTGCCTAATACTTTCACTATCTGTAATTTTTTGGGGAAGTTTTTGGATTCGAGTGGATGATTTTGATGTTTGGTTGTTGTGCAGTAGAATCTGGTGTGATGTTAAATTGATGGAGTTAGGTGTGGATTAGGCTTTGTGTTTTAGTTGGGGAATAGTTCCACTTTTGTGAGGAGTTAAAAATTTTGGTTGCTTAGAGATTAGGGGAAAGTAGCTAGATTTTGATGTTTATTTGTTTTGATAAATCCAGCTCTTAGTCAAGGTCAACTTATTTAAATTAGGTTCTATTGCTTTCGAAAACTTTGGCAAAGAAAGAATTAAGCCTTGAAAGAAGGCAACATCTTATGTTGGTTTGAAGCAGGGAATTTGAGAGTTAATGAGATAGCTTATCAATGGAGATGCTAACAATGATTTATTTCCACTTGATTGGTCTTCAAATTAAATTTGTTTACTTTTATTGATAATTTGGTATAAGATTGGTGGATTGCATTTGAGCCTATTAGTTTACCCTTATGCTATTGCTAGACGTTATCTAATGGTTGATCTACCTGATCTGATATTTCAATTTGATTGAGCACTTGGTTTAAGCATTTGTTCGATTGAAGCTCATTGGGACCTGGAACTTTAGTCCACGTGCTCAACCTTCATTTATTTATTTATTTTCTCATTATGAATATTATGAATTTATTGCTGATATTGACAACATGATTTCGCTGCCATAGCAACTAACAAGATGCTCGCTTTTGGTAAGTGCATCTGTGTAGAATCTTGTTTTTCTTAGACTAGAGCTCTATTTCATAGACATCACAAGAGTCTGATGTGATGAAATGCGAAGACCCTTGTTATGCATGCACCCACTATGAGATTACAAATAAAATAGAAGGGCAAAAAGTTCCAACATGAGGAAGAGATTCTGTACGTAGTCTTGCTTTGATAATGTACTGAATGATACTACTGTTGTGTAGAAATGCTGATTCAACCTATGCACATATACAGAGTAGAGATTCAAAACGTGTGGAGGTTGGCATTTCAATCTGGAAGGATAATGAAATTGTTTAATAGTGGGTGGGTAGCAAGAATCTGATAAATGGAGCATCTTGCGGGGTGAATTGCATAAGTGTATGTTTGCAGGATATTCTAGGAAGGGATTAATGAAGAACTGAAGGAAAAGAGTACTGAATATTTACTGAGTCATGGCAGCATAATTTGCCTCTTTTGTGTTTTTGGTGGTGCTAATGTCATAAGGATCCCCATTTTGGTAGGCATCTCACCTGCGCTATGATTGATGTTTGAAAAGTGGGTTAATATTCTCTTATTTTTTGGCTGAAGTAATGTTCATTTATTGCCTATTTCTGCAAGAGTGCAACTGTTCTAAAGGGACTGGCTGAGGGCTGGTTAGCATGGCTGCAGGCCGACTGTCATACATGGTGCAGTGAACTGAGATTAGATCAATATACATGATCATCCTATCAAACAAAGTAACCATGTAAACAAATTCTAATTTTTTACTCAATTTCATTTATAGGACTACTAATATCTGTGCGTGTTAGCATGGGAATCGGTTAAAAGGTTCTTGAGTGATCATCCACACTGCTTGTAGGTCTACCCAGTACTTCGTCTGAAAAATTTACATTTCAGATACACTGTTCCATAATTTTTAAGTTTTTAATGCCTTGTTTTGTTGGAAGTAGAGATTTTCTATAGAAATGAAATGACCTCCTTAGAATTTGGCTATCAGGCAAAAGAAATTTATTTACCAAAGCTTGTGGGAGCACAATTATAATTAAACAAAATTGATTTTTGCCAGAGAATGAGGGACTTAGGGAGTTTCTCAATCATTTATGGACTCACTGAAAAATATTAATTAGGTGAGGAGTGAAATCTGTGGGGAAATTGAGAGGTTGATTGTTTGACGAATGATGACACGATTTCAGATTCTTCAAGAATGCTGTTTACTTGAATTGCAAATTTGGAAGGAAATTATTTTGGGGAAAAGAGTGAGGAAAATGGGTTTGGCTTCCTGATGGAAGATGCCAAGACCAATTGTGGCCATGAGATGCAGCTTGCTTATATCAGACAAATGCCTATTTTTGTAGTACTCATTACTAGTAATCATTCCTTGAATTTGCTTCCTCAGTAACTGGGCTAGGTTTTCTCAAGCAAATGATTTGCTTTGGGGGATCTTAACAATACTTGAGCAAAATGGAGAATTGTTCCATAGCTTACTGAAATATTTTGTTTTGAACTCTGCTGCTGTTGCTTAGTAATGTTGTTTTTCACTTAAAAGAATTTTAGCTCTTTTGAGTGGTATCACATACTTTCTTTTTATTGTCTAATTTCCTCTTCAGGAAAATGAGAGTATTTCTGACCATATATTGAAAAAAAAGGATAAAGTCGGAATACTTTTTAAATGATTTTTACTGTTAATGGTTTGGTCCATAAACTTGGCTATGGACTTAAGCTGGCAAATAATTTCCTCTTCTTTAATCCTCTTCGTGGTATGTGCATGAAGGTCTGTAAATTCCGTAACTTTGTGAAACTCATGGTTGAAGTTTTGACTTCTCATAATTCCTCATATACATCACAGGAACCAGCAGTGGTGGGGAAGCAAGAAGCCCTGGTAGTAATCAATCCTTGCAAGATCGAAGCAATCGAGAAACTGTAGGATCAAAGACAAATGAAAACATATCCGGGACCTCCAAACCCGAGATGGAGAATCCATCGAAGAAGCTTGACTCTGCGGAAAATAAGGGGAGAGAAATCGGGACAAATGCTGTGGAAGACATGCCGTGTGTCTTCACAGTAGGAGATGGTCCTAACGGGAGAAGAGTAGACGGCATTTTATACAAGTACGGTAAGGGAGAGGATGTGAGGATAATGTGTGTATGCCATGGCAGCTTTCTCTCCCCAGCAGAGTTCGTCAAGCATGCAGGCGGTGGTGACGTCGATCACCCTCTTAGACATATTGTCGTAAATACTTCTGGTACTTCTTTTTTGTAATGCGGTATTCATGTCAACCCATAAAAGAAAGAAAGAAAGAAAGAAAGAAAGAAAGATGGGGATGTGAAATAGGAAAAGAAAATGAGAGAGAATTATAGAAGATTAGATTTTTATTTATTTCTTTTCCATGTTTTTGAAAGGGAACTTAATATATTTAATTAAAACTAATATAATTTTCATGTTTAGATGAGATTTTCAATCAGACCATTTTAAACTTCTTTCTTTCTCATCTAATTCCTTCAACTGAGCATGCATTTGTTAACTGTAATCTAACATCATAATTATTCACTTGTCTCTAAGCCATTTTTTTCAATTTTTTTTTTTGTAATATATGTATATATTTTGTTAGTTTTCAGGTCTTGACAGGGACGGACCCAAGAGTTCTGGGAGGGGCTGTGGCTCCCCAAATTAAAAAATTTCGAGAGTGAAAAATTTTATTTTTTTTGGAGAATTGAAAATAAATATTCTAGTCTGACTCTCTGTAATTAGTAAAATTATTTCTTGGCCTACCTAATTATTTGAGGCTACTGATCCAGTCAAGAATGCTAAAGGTCTACATTGTACGTTGATTATTATTATTATCTTATTTTCTTTTGATCCAATCGCTAATATTTTACTTTTGTTCAGTAAGATGATGGTGGGCACGAATCAAATTTCGTTCACCTTTATTCCTGTCGACTAAATTTCTAAAAAATTACTAAAATTAGGGCATACAAAAAAAAAAGAAAGAATATAATCAATCTTCGATAAGATTTGGTTGCTATTAGTATAATGTTGGACAAATTTCTGATAATTAATGCTAATTGACTCATACTTCAGAATTAGAATTATTATCTTGTACACGTGAACCCAGTATAGCATTGCTAATCAAACCGCACTTGTCTTCAGTTTTCTTCGCTGCATTTAATTTAAATAATAATATAATATTCTTCGGTCAAAAAAGTACTGACACCTTGACTTAGCGATGGTTGGTTTGTTTTCATTTTCTTATTATTTTTTTTTTTCATTTTTCAAACCTCCGTTGACCAATTGGATTGAGTGCTAAGTTGACTTTCCATAGTGGCCCAAGCATGCTTTTATTTAGTTATCTAGTATGCTTTTATTAATTTAAGATTGCCATCAAATCAAAAATATTCTTACTTGTATCACATTTTATTTTTAATTATTTTATGTTTAAATAAGAACAATTTGCAGTAATGAACTGTATTCTTTGTTGTTGAAATCTTGTCAAAATAATCAAAATAAATTATTTTATCAGCTTAAATTATAACATTTCCCTCTTCATTTTGGAGTAAAAAGAAAATTCTTTTAAGCTTTTAACCAATGATCTTGATAAGAGAAATAAATTTTTTTATCCGTTATCACCCATCGAGTAGATTATTTATTTTAACTTTTCAGTAAATATATTTAATTGAAAAAATATCCCTCCAAACCTTTAAATAGAAAATTTGGCAAAACTGAGACACTAATTATATAGTTACCCCCCAAAAGGAAAAAGAATAAAGATAAAAAGTAAAGCTCAGGTCTGAAACCTGTCATGTTAACTAGCTCATTACTTGTCCTAAGATGATTTCCCAGACAGAAATACAATTATCAAATTCTATGCGATGCTCTGCGCGTGACTGTTGTTCCTACGAAAATTTCCATTGACCTAATGCAACAAGAGACGCCTACAGGCATATATTACAGCATAAAATGAAATCATGACATCGTCTTTGCAGCAAATGTACAACTTACAAGCTGCATTTCTTCTACTCATATCATACCTTGTATACTCGGCTTTACGCCTCTATCGGCCTTATCCTCCTTCGCATGGAGAAGGTTGAATTTGCTTCAATTGTTGGACAACTTGCTTCATGGTAGGCCTGCTTGAGAGCGTTTCAATTGTACATTTGACAGCCAAGTGCAGCATTTCCACCAGGTCATCTTGGGGGCCTGACTCCCATAGCCCAGCAGTGAAGACATCCTTTGCTTGGCCATGTTGCAGAAGCATGCAGGCCCAGGAAACGATATTGAAACCGTTTTCATGCACAGAAAATGAAGGATCCAATGCTTTCTTATCTGATATCAGCTCAAGCAGAACGACACCATAGCTGTAAACATCAGCCTTCTCAGACACCCGACAGGTCATAGCATATTCTGGTGCAACGTACCCAAATGTTCCAGCCACACCAGTTGTCGCATGCGTTTCAGAAGTTCCCAAGAGCCTAGATAACCCAAAGTCAGACAAATAGGCATTTAAGTCATTATCCAACAATATGTTACTTGGCTTCACATCACGGTGTAGAACTCGAGGAGCACATTGATGATGAAGATATGCGAGTGCAGAGGCGATATCTAAGGCAATCTTGTGAAGAACCTTCCAACTAGCAGCTAATGGTGATCTTACCTTAATAAAATCTTCCAGATTACCTCCGGGCAAATAATTATAGATGAGAAACATCTCAGATTCACTGGTATGATACCCTATTAAAGTTACCAGATTAGGATGCCTCACCCTTCCCAAGGCCTTTATCTCAGCATGGAATTGTTGCACACCTTGAAACCTTCCAAGAGCAAGCTTCTTTACAGCCACCAGTGTCCCTGGAGAAATTTCAGCCTTGTAAGTGGCACCAAAGCCTCCATTCCCAATGCAGTTGCTTGCATTGAAGTTCCCAGTTGCTTCTACAATATTCTCATATAATAACGGGGCCCCAATGCTAACAAAACCTGTAATTTGCTTTGGTTCATTAACCTGAACCCTAGCAGCTCGGACCCATTTTCTTGTATAAAAGAAAAGAATTACTAGAACTAGAAGGACAAAAACAACAGCTGATGCAGATGCTATTGATGCAATCTCAATGGGCTTAAAACCACTACTCTTGCTTGTGGTTTCTGGTTGAGCAGTTGCGTTACTAGCTTGATCTCCATTGCTTGCTCCTGGATTGGGAGATGATGCAACCTGTATATAAGTATCGCATGAGTTGGGAAAATGATTTCCAAGGGCATTGCTGCAGTTCATCACTTTTCCCTTCAACGGCAATGGCTCTGATATGACATCTGAGGACAGTAATCTCACATTAGTGGAACCAGAGGCATTCTGCTCAAACTCCCTCAGACTAGAAGGGATAACACTAGTCAGGTTGTTACCTGCCAACAAGATGTGCTTTAACTGATAAAGACTAGCTGGGATTTGACCTTGCAGTTTGTTCCTGCTCAAGTCAAGGAAAGAAAGAAATTTCAAATCCTCGAGACTTTCGGGTATTGATCCCGAAATTTGATTCTCAGAGGCATCCAGATATCTTAGAGATCTACACATCAAACCAATCTTCAAAGGTAAAGAACCCGATATTTTGTTTCTGCTAACATTAATAATCATTCCATGCAATTTATTGCACTTTCCAAGTAAGCTTCGGGGAAATGATCCAGTAAGCTTGTTTCCACTGGCAAGAAAAGCATAATCAGTCTGCTTCTCCAATCTCTCCGGTGCAATTGGCAGCCAATTGATTGGACCGGTGAAGTTGTTTCCACCAAAATTGTGAATTATTGCCAAATTAGCAACAGAGAATGGCAGATGGTTTGCAAGGCGAGTTTTGTACATGAAGAAAGAAATGTATGCATGTGATGGGTCATAGACTTTTATGAGTGCTGAACTTGAGGGGGATACACGCGAGCAAGCACTGCAATTAAATCTGGTGATGGAGCCAGACATGAGGTTATGACTAACATCAAATAAAGTCATACAAGGAACTCGAAGCTTGCTGTCAAGCTCCCCAGTAAGCCTATTTGAATTCAAATCAAGGTAGGAGAGCTTCTTGCATCTCTCAAAAACTCCATTTATTTCTCCACTTAAACCATTATGAGCTAAGTTCACCATTTCCAAGCTCTCACAGCTACCCCAATTGCTTGGAAGCCTTCCTCCAAAAGCCGCTCCAGGAGCCCAAACCACTCTCAGCTTAGGAAGGGTTGTAATCTCCGCAGGAATAAATCCTCGGAAATGATTGTACTCATCCTTACCAACATTTGGCAACTGAACCAATTCATTTCCATTCTTATTTCTATCATTCGGCCATGTTTCAAAGAAGCTCGAAAGGACAAGAACCGACAAATTAATACAGTTGCCAAGATCGGCGGGAATTACACCACCAATGAAATTTCTTGAAATGTCAAAAACTTCAAGTCTATGAAGCCGACCGAACTCATGAGGAACCTCACCATTTAACCTATTCGAAAACAACAAAAGTGTTTTCAACCGCCGACATTCTCCCAAACTACGAGGAATGCCACCAAAAAGGGCATTTCCAGACAGATCAAGATGCTGAAGATACCGGCATTTACTTCCAAAAATATCCGGAACAGTTCCATTAAGCGCATTATTAGCCAAATAAAGCCCTCTCAGCTTAAAGAAACTACCAACAAAATTAGGGATTGAGCCCTTCAGGTTATTACCAGCTAAATTCAAAACCTCTAAACCCACACATTTTGACAAAGAACTAAAAATCTCCCCATCAAGTCTATTAAACGCAAGATTCAAAATTCTCAATTTCCTTAACCCAACAAATCCAAAAGGCAATTTCCCAGTGAACAAATTCCCTTCAAGATCAAGCACTTGCAAATTCTCTAATTCCCATATTTCCAAAGGAATATCACCACCAAATTCATTATAAGGCAGAGACAAAACCCTAAGCTGACTAAGTTTTCCAATCAAAGGTGTTAACTTTCCCTCTAATTTCCCAACAGAATCAGAACATCTTCTCTTTATTCCAAATCTACGAAAAGGAAACTGTAGAGACTTTGAACAAGAAAGAGCTTGCGAATTACCTTCATACCTTTCACCACCCATGATGTTGAGCGAAATAACCCTAGATTCTGAGTTGCATGAGACACCGCGCCATGAACAGTGATCATTGCTCCTAGAATTCCAGCTAGAGAGAATTCCATGAGAATCAGAAACAAGGGACTTGAATTCCAACAGAATTTCTTTCTCGGAGAGCACTTCCCCAGAAAGTGAAGAGCAAAAACATAGCAAGGATAAGATAACGAGCTCCAGAAAAGGAACTTTCTTCATTTCCTCCAGAAATAGGGAATAATTATGAGAACCCAAAAGAGATTTATTTGTTATAGGACAAAAAAAAAAGCTTCTTTTGGAAAAAAAAAAAATGCTTTTTCGTTCCTTCTATTTCTTCTTCTCGACTACTGCTGCTACTGGTTCTATTCTACAAGGCTTATATTGTTAGTTTCCTGTAAACCTCCAGTCTACATAGGAAAGAAAGACCAGGTTCTTATTTTTATTTCCATTCTGTATATTAAGTGAAAGTCTATAGGCTGGGGTCCCGTAGACTTTACTAGTGAGAGTGGGGTCCATGCCCGGTCAATTAATGCATCACTACGTCAAGACTCGGCAGCTAGTGGGTCCTACGCTCAGTTATCCACGTGGCAACTAGTAATTTGTCTAGTTGGATATTAAGGGCCACGGTTAAGGTTGTTGGTTAGGATGTCAGCACCTTTTTAAAAAATGGATTCGGGTCGACAATGTTGACTTCATTCCTCCTTTAAAGTGAAAGCGTTGTCGTTTAGCTAGTCCGACAACCACTTTTTTAATAGTTTATTTAGCTCTATATATAATAAATTAAAATTAATTATTGATGATTTGGAGGATGATATCAACTTATCTAATTATTAAACATATTTTATTTTAACTAGAATATTTATACTTATAGCCATAATTGGTTATTAACGCTTGCATATTACTACCATTTTTAATCCAACAAACTAAATAGAAAATCCAAATAACCCTTATAGCTTTTCTCACACGTTTAAGGCAGCATATCTATATCAGGATGCTGCCTAATCCACACTTCCTCAGTAGACCCAACAACAATTCATTATTGCAAAAAATAATAACCTTATATATTTTTTATCAAATATGAGTCAACTATTTTATTTTTTTAATTTCTTGTTCCATTAATATTGAAATTTGAAGTTGGACCTAATCTGACTCAGAGCTTAATTACATCTAAAACTTTATCGAACCAATAATTCTTTCCACGTGTTCAGTTTGCGTTGCCAATAAAATCACGATTTATTGGTAACTATTTGGAGATTTTATTTAGATATCTTTGGTACACATGTGAGAAAAAAAGAATATATTATTTTTCCTACAAAATTTTATATAAAATGGTTAATTTTTCATGAGAGCTTCCCCATTGTATGGTACAACTATCATTACATTTACATACTATGAATTTCCAAAAAAAAAAAAAAGGAATATACGAATAACAAGATTGGAATTTGGAAATGGTTTGAAAAGCAAAAATCTATTATGGCTTGAAAAATGAAAAAAAAGGGTTAATTAGCTACAACAAAAAATATACATGGATTAATCATCTAAAAAAGAAAAATAATAATAATCACCTCAAATACAGTTTCTTCCTACAGTTCATCTATCAGGATATATATATACAGATAGAATTTTGAAGATTCTATTTTCTCATTTGTAATCACAAGAACATCTGCATAGCCGACGCGAACAACTGCAATGTGGACATTGAGGGCAACAACACAGGCGACAAGAAATCGAACTAAATGGACAACAAGAAGAACATGAAAAACTACATGGGTTACATGACCAACAGCAGCATTTGGATGGCAAACATGACGAACAACTACAGGGGCAACATGAAGAACAACAGCATGAACGACATGAAAGGCAACTACAAGGCTTACACGAACAACAACTAGAAACGTCATATGAATAATAACTCCATGGACAACAAAAAGAACGACTACAAGATTTACACGAAGAACAACTACAGAAGTGGCATGAAAAACAATTCCACCAACTGCGGGAAGTTGACAATGGTGGCTGCTCACTAGAAACTACTTTTGGAGAAACTTTTACCCCATCTGATACACTGCACAAATTAATAAAAAATGGATTTGATGAGCATTGGCATGTGTGTAATTATATACTTTGAGGCAGAGCAAGTAAAGGAGGTGAAGAGTAGGAAGCATACGCTTTGGGACGTTGACAACATCCACACAAAACCCATCTTTTTCGGGTACAGTTCCAACAATAGCAAGACGCCCAGCAACAATTAGAACAGAAGCAGCTTGTGCAATTACAATTGGAACAGTACGCCCGGCTACAATTCGAACAGTAGAACGATGAACATGTACAATTCTCCTTTTTTCTGCAGCAGACAAATGTATATTCCTCATCGACAAAGCATTGGAATTGGAAATTTATATGTCCATCTTTTTATATATGTACAATACAGTGCATCTGAATTGATAACAGCATTACTTACACGAGTGAGTCCGCACTGTCTTCCGAAATTCCTGTTGCATCTGGTTTTATAGGAACGGTTGTAGATTTCCATTTTACAAGAGTCCTTTCATCTTTCTGTTTCTTGTCTTCTTTGTTATTGGCTATGTCCTCTTTCTGATCTTCTTCTTCTTCTTCATTAGCTTTTGTTATTGCGTTTTCATCTGCCACTTCATTTACTTTGTCGATCTTAATACTCTTATTTTTCTTTTTCTTCTCAGAGAGTGGCTTTTCTCCACTTCCCTCTGTATTAACTAAAGGACGATTAGCTGTCTCTGCAATTGAAATACGAGAGGAAATTCCATGCTTATTCTCACCCAGAGGAATGCGGTCTCTAGCAAAACTAGTTCCTATCTGAAGGCTAAACAAAGACTCATTAGAAGCAGCACTCCAATCAACTCTCGCCATAGATGCACTTGCTTCAAATACATTTGATGGGATCCTTCGAAGATCATATCCTGCTTTATCCATAAGTTGAAGTGGAGGAGGGGATTTCACAACGGCCCTTAAATCAGAAACTGGAAATGTTACTGACTCTAAAGAGCCAGTCTCTGATTCTACTGATATTGAAGACTTACTTTTTGACACCTTATCTTCAAGATCTTCTACTGCAGCGAAAGCAACATTATTATTATTCTTTCTCTTATTAAAACCTTGTTGAATATTGTGCTTTTGCAATAAATCTTTTCGCAGTGAGAATGTTGATGAAGAAGACGGAGATGACAACGGATAATCATCATCAGAAGAGGGCACTTTCAAAGATAAAGATGAACTAAAAGAAGAACTTTGAGAATTATCTGCATCATCATCTTCTTTTCTTCCATCTTTACCTAATTTTTCTTTTGCGGTAAAGTTATCTTCGTTTTTCTTTAAGTTTTCACCATTTTCAGATCCGTACCCAACAACACCATTATCTTGTTTTGTGTTTTTCTCAGTTGGATTATAATTATCGACTCTATTCCTTTCAGTATCCTCTACATTCAGATTTGATTGCTTATGACTTCCATTTCCGTCTTCCAGTCCCATTTAACTGAAAATACAAAATAACATTGATAGTGTTAAATCGAAGATAGAACAAATAAATAAGGAAATAATTAGTTTATATCCATTAATATTATGATGATAATTGGAAAAATGGCATTAACATGGAATGATCTGGCTTATGTACCCAAAAATTACAGATTGCCCCTACACTTAATTACTAGCAGGTCCTTGGAAAAATACGTTATTCATCTTAAATTATAAAATAATTATTTACTAATTTGTTTATTAGATTAAATATTACCAAAAATAGATTTAAGAATTATATTTTAAATTTTAAAATTATTATAATAATTAAAATTAACAAAATAATACAAAAAGAATACATAATATATGTTGAATCAAATAATATACGTACATAAATACTCGAACAAGATTTTAAAGTATTATGTTATAAAATTAATTCTTAAAATTTGTTTTTATTGTAAGAATTATATAAATTGACTATCTTCACTTATTTTTATTTATTTATTTCTAAAATTCATAATAAATAAATAAAATATAAGTTCAAGCATTATCAACGAATAATCTAAATTCTTATAAATTTTGAACTGTTTTTAGTTTATTGTTGTTGTTTTTTTTAATTATATACTAAATGAACTCTATATTCCTCATAATCAGTAATATAGAATTTGAGTCATGACAGTTCCATTCATTTAATTCAACGACTCGACTTTTAATTATAAAGACGGAATGATATATATTTAAAAAAAATTTAATAATTTCTGCTATGCATGATTCTAACTTAATGTTTAATGAATAACAATTTCAATATTCTCTTACACTTGTGAACGAAAAATTCAAACTTCAATATAATCAGTTACCTTTACGGCGCTAGATGATTTTGACCAGTGAAAATTCTTTGTAAATGTTGGCCGGAATTCCACCGGCGATTTGGATTTTCGCCTATGATAAAACCACCCTCAATCCAAATATACAGTCAAAAAATACTGGAAATAAGTCAAAATTAAAAATGAAAAAAAGAAGAAGATAATGGTAAAGCAACAAAATCCAGTTCCTAATACAATCAAACAAACCTACATTACAGATTTTAAATTGACTTTGAAAGAAGAAGGAAAAAAAAAATCTGAAACCCGAATTTCTATTGCTTTTTCAAAGAAAAAAAAAAGAAAAGAACTAAATTTCTGTCAGCGAAGCAGAAAGGATTGAAGAGGGTGAAAAGAGAAAATTTCAAATGGGAAATGGGAATTAGAGATCGACTAGGGCAAATCTGACAACGAAGAGGATGCGAGAATTATGGGTTTTTTTATTGTAACTAACTTCGCGCCATATTTAACTACCTACCCTCTATAGGCTGCTTTGCTTCTATATTTGGAATGTTGAGATCGTCCTATCATATAGTGCCACGTCAATAAGTGAAGACCTAATGGACTATTTGGTGGGTAATTCTTCTGTTTGATTGATAAATACCCATTTTTTTTATTTTACGTACAAATAAACATAAATAAATTACATAATTTCATTTCCCAAACAGAAAACACTCTATTTCCTTCCTTCAAAAAAAAAAAACACTTTATTTCGTCATTAACTTGTTATTCTAATTTTACATTAATATCTAAATAACATTTTGGATTTTTTTGGTTTAATTAAGTTTAAATTATATATTTTCTTATGTATAAAACCAAAATTTATTTAACTCCCGTAGAGCGACGAGGTACTCCAAAATGTTTTTAGCATGGTGTTTAACATTAAAAAATATATATGTTATAATTTGAGATAGAACGATATATTTCTCACTCAGTATCTTCACATATTTGATTACAATTATTTATTAGTTTAATGTTTAATAATTGCTTATCTGCAAATTATTTTAGCATTTTGTAATCTTAAAATTGCAACAAAATTTACAATAGTTTAATAGTAAAGATAATAGTTAATTATTATTATTTCTGAAATTTTACCTAAAATATTTCTAATCTTTTTAATATTGATTTCACCGTAAAGCTGTAAATTAAGAGCTTTAGTGATATAATTTAATAACAAAAAATTATTTAAATAATATAAAAATACTCACTGTTGCAGCATGAGATGATAATTAATTTATATTTAAAAGGATGATAGAAACGTTAAATGCGAATTCTTACCTTATACACATTAATACGTAATTGTTTAATTAAGATAATTTTCATTTTTACTAATATTTGTAGATGACCTTTATTAAAAAATTAAGTTCAAAATTGTCAATTACTAAGTTAGAAACTGTTTACAAGGACTTATAACCAAAATAATCTAAAGATAATTTATTTTAATATAATAAACCGTTTTTTGGGGGCAAAAATTGTATTTTCTAAATTTTTAAATAGCTTAAACTAAACTATTGAATTATTAAAATTTTTTCCTTATCCTTCAAATTTACATAAAAGCCATTGAAAATTTTTTAGATGAAATATTAGTCCTATCCTACCCACAATAATTAGAATTTAGAACGACATTTTCTTTAAGCAGGGTAGTCCAAGCCTTCGACCTAAGAGAGCCCGTTAAACAGTAAGATCTATAATATTCACGCAACGGAAATGAAGATTGTGATCCTAATGCGGTAAAACTAAAAGCTACCATGGATAGTCGATCATAATTGTATGGACAAACTAAATTACAAACAGAGTTAACAACTTATTTCACGTCATCTGCAAGAAATCTCAGATTCTTATCAACTCAGTGATTCTCTGTGGTGTCTTTCTTCATTTTTATAGAGCCGTCGTATCTCTCTCTCCTGTCTCAACCATGGCGCTGTGTCTTCTGTTTGGTTCCAAAATCTGAATCGCTTTTTTCGCTTCAGAAGGTACAGGTTCTATTTCTGCAACTTGGGTTTATTTGTCTTTATCGATTGCCGCGTCCAACAACGTGTTTGTTAATCGGTAAATTTGACATGGAATAAAGGGTTTTGTGGGTAATATTCTATTTTTGTAAAAATTTAAAATTTGTTAAAATGGTAAATGGAGCTGGATGTTGAAAGTTAGGTTATGGCTGATTAAATGTTTAAGTTCAGTTCTATATTTTGTTTAGTGATTGAGTGGCTAAATGAAAAAATATTATTCAGAGCAGTGGAAAGTGAAAGGTTTTCGAGTAACTAGTATTTTGTGTCTGTTTGATAACCATTGGCGTGAATTATTCAAATCAATGTTTTTTTTTCAGTTATTTAATGACTCTGTTGAGCTCAGTCAAATTTTAATTCCTTCTCTGGGAGTTGTATCTAAGTATTTATCGGTTTCATTATTTACTTGGATTTAATCCATTTTAGTTTCATATTTTATTATGGTATCAGGTTTCAACTCAGAAATGCATAAAGAGCATGGATAATTTTGGTTACAATAGATGCTATTTGAAATTTATTCTATGACTGATTTAGAGTCAAAACCATTAATGAATACTGGTCCATTATCCCTTTGTGAAATTCTGGCTTCTCAACTAGACAAAGTAAAATCAAAGTGGCATGGAAGAATCACGAGGTCAACATCTACCATCTGATGTTCAAGAATCTGCATCTCCTCATGACTCTGGAAGGCTTAATTTAGATGCATATGTAAATCTTGGTTCTAGCTTGCCTGGCCTGAAGAAGAGAAATCATGGACATGGAAGTCGATCTTGGATAAAGATTGATCAGAATGGTGAATCAATGATTATGGAACTTGACAAGGGTACTATAATGAGACATTGCTCCTTGCCCGCTAGAGATCTGCGTCTTTTGGACCCACTTTTCATTTGTCCTTCCACAATTTTAGGACGAGAGAAGGCAATTGTGGTTGGTCTTGAGCAAATTAGGTGTATAATCACAGCTGATGAGGTTATCCTGATGAATTCCTTAGATGCATGCGTGGTCCAATATGAGTCCGAGTTCTGCAAACGTCTTCAGACAAATAAAGATCAAGCGGGTAAAAGTTCATGGTCTATATATTGTATAGATGGTCTTGAAACTCCCACTTGTTTGCTTGTTAGTTCGTAAATAGATGGAACGTGAGACTTAAATTACTTCAAGTTGTCGGGCTTCAAACTGCTATTAAAATTTAAAGCTTGCAAGAGTTTGTGGAAGGATTGTTTTCATTATTTTATGAGCAAAACAAAGTAGAAATATAAACAGGGTGAGTGCTTTTTTTGATAAACATGGTGACTTCCTTATATGACAAATGAATATCAGAAAGCAATTTAAAGGAAAAATGTTTTTACTGGCAACTAGAATAATATCTGCTGTCATCGAATTAATTCTGTAAGGTAAGTGGATGGGACTTTTCAATAGCTCCATAATTTTTCTCCCTTAAAAGCAAGTGTTAATTTTTGTCATTCTCAATTAAGCTTGATTTTGATCTTGAAATTTATGAAACTGAAACTGAGACTAAATTATGCATGCCCTGCTAATAAATGCTGGTGATTTGGCTCAGAGGACTTGCCATTTGAATTTAGAGCTCTGGAATTGGCTTTGGAATTAACTTGCATTTCTCTTGACGCTCAGGTATGCTATAATTTCAATCACTAGCTAGCTCGAAAAGTTACACCTCATACTATTTCTCCCTTCTTTATTGATCTACATTGTTATAAATGTACTGCCTGCTGAAAACTTCTTTTGCAATTGTAAGGGATGTCCTGGGGTTAAATGATCCATGTCCAGTATGGTAAAATTCTCTGGCCTTTCCCATTTATAATATCTCATAATACAAGATTTTCTCAAGTTGTGAAGTCTGTTGTTGAAAAGAAATTTAATGGGAATATTCTTGTGGATCATGACTCTTTCTGACTTCCTCTGATGACTCCCGGTGAGATAAAGCAGTGGCATTCTTAAATTAAATGCATTGCCCTTTTTCTTCATCCTCACCATCATTATCTTCTTTCAAAATAAAACAGAAGGGTATTGGATGTTGGCATTTGGAAGAATCTAGCTGTTTTCTCATATGAAGGATAGCTGAACAAATGCATTTCTCCATTGCAAACGTATTAAGGTTGGAACGAGTTTGGACTGAGATCATTCATTGCTTTCCTTGATTGTTATGGATAAGATGACATTTTGATGTAAATCTGGGGTTATCCTTGGTTAATATAATGAGGAGGTTTTTCTGAATGGAGAGGTCACGTTTTGTGTTATGTTACTAATATTTGTGCAGGCTGGATCAGCATTTTACAGTTTTCTAAGTCTTAAGTTTCGATTTTTTACTGTTTGTCCTAGTAAGTCATTAAATCCAATCAGCACCATGGTTGGAGGCATAAACTGCATTTTCTGAATTTGATAGCTATCTGATCCATATAGTTACAATTCCTTGCATACTGACTCATGGCAACAATCGTTGATTTTTAATTAGTTGAAGGATGGACTTGAATTTATCAAGCATTTAACCCTTTTTATGTTTACTCTGTTGTAAGCTCCGCTCAGCTGAACCAAGTTTGAAATGACTAGTTAGCAATTGATGTGAAATTGAATTGAGTTGATTCCAATGATATTAAATGTTTAGTGAAATAAAAGTGTACCCTTATAACAAATATTTGTGACAAAAATATAGCTATGGAGAGTTGGAAAGATATAGTGATGAACTAGCTAGTTGTACTTTAAACTGTGATATAGGTTAAACATAAACTCCAGAAAAAGTTGTCTTAGTAGATAGGAGGAGCAGATATAAGGTGTAACAACTTTAGCAGTTTAGCCATTGTGTAGGTTGCATGGAAAAGGAGCTCCTAATTTGTGCAGTACCAATATTATGGGCTGCAAAGGCATTTGCATTGAGGTTGAGTGTCAAGAATAGCTTTTTCATGCAAAAGCTTTAGAAAATAAGTGTCACACTGCCAGCATCTCCCTACTTCCTTGGGACTTGTATCGGATGATGAAATCCATCACATGCTAAAACTAATGGATTACTAACCGGCATTTTTCACACGGAAGATGCATTTTTGCTAAATTGCTTATATTACATAAATTTGTGTTTAACAGGTAAAAGAACTGGAAATGGAGATTTATCCACTCTTGGATGAACTGGCATCATCAATTAATACTCTTAATCTAGAACGCGTTCGTAGAGTCAAAGGCCACCTCCTTGCACTGACTCAGCGAGTTCAGAAGGTGAAACTATTTTCTCTCTTTTCTTCTTTTGTGTTACGCCACTTTGCCTCTATATTTTAGCTTCTAGATTGAAATTATAGGTCCATGATGAGATAGAACATCTCATGGATGATGATGGCGACATGGCTGAGATGTATCTGACAGAAAAGAAACAGAGGGCGGAAACTTGCATGCTCGGTGACTTATTCTTTCAAAATAATATCTCAGGTGAGAACAGAGTGCTATCTAAATCTGCACCTGTTTCGCCTGCAAGATCAGTTAGTGGGTTCCAGAAATTGCAGAGGACATTTAGCAGTATACTCACTTCAAGCAAACATGGAAGCTTGACAAGTTCTTCAAGTAATGATGAAAAAGTGGACCAACTTGAAATGTTGCTAGAAGCATACTTTGTTGCTATTGACAACTCCCTCAGCAAGTTGTTCTCGGTGAGGTTTTCTCATGCTGAATTTGTTTTTGAACCTATCTAAATTTTATGGACTGCTGAAATTGGGTATTATTTGAAATAACCATCTACCAATTGCGCAAGGCTCTAAAAGCTAAGGTTTTTCTAAAATCATCATTATTGAAACATATCAGCTTAGTGTAAAGAAATGCTACTGGTTTATTGACCCAGTAACTTCGGTAAAGGATACTATTTTATCTTGGTCTAGCTATCTACGCAAAACTGAAATGCAGAACCATACTAGTTTGTATATATTCTGCCATTGCCAAAGAATAGTTAAATTTTCACATGAAGGGGGAGGGGAAAAGATGTTTTTTTTTTTTTTTTTGGGGGGGGGGGGGGGGGGGGGGGGGGGGGGGGGGTTTTTTTTTTTTTGTTTTGTTTTTTTTTTATTTTGTGTTTTTGTTTTTTTTTTGTTTGTTTTTGTTTGTTTTGTGTGTTTTTTTGTGTTTTGTTTGGTTGTTGGGGGGGGGGGGGGGGGGGGGGGGGGGGGCG
>CANUEX010031398.1:0-61054 GCA_948099535.1 Jatropha multifida | reverse complement strand
CTCCAAAAGCCTTAGTTCTAGTCTCCTATTCCCACTCCTTTAGCTTAGGTCTTAAGGTTTAATTACTAATTTAAGGTTTAATTAGGTGGTTTGGTCTAGTTTAGAGGTAGAGATATTGAAAGAAAATTGAGAGAATGAGAGAAGAGGGAGTGAGTGGCGCCAAAATGGAGAGGAGGAAGAAGATGAAATAGTGTTGGATAAGTTTTGTTGACTTTAAGTAGTAAAGTCAAATTTGGCTAGCTAATTTTATGTCAAATGCATGACTAGGATTAAGTCTCTAGTATTCTCATCTAAGGGCTCTAAATATTCACCAAATAATTCTCCTCCAATTATTATTTAACTCCACCAATTTATTAAATTAACTCCATAAAAATAATTCATCAATTTTTTCTTAATATACCACATTAGAAAACACTATTTATTAAATACTTAAATTCTCTAAAACTATTCATGAGATATTTTCTACCCACCTAAATCATGCAAACATGCTCCAAAAATATTAAATAAAATAATAAACATGCATAGTAATTTTTCTGGCCTGAAATAATACCAAGTCCCAGACCGATGATACTATTCACAGACTAGTAAATCACTATTACTGACACTGAAAAACAGACTGTTACAAAATGATTTATTTTCTTAAAGTAATTATTGGAATAATAGATTTATAGTTTTGAAAGAAAAGGTGTGTTATTTAATATAATATAATTTTTTTTACATGATTGTTATTGTTTTATGAAAAATTTATTTATATGGAAAAGATAATGTTGGCCATTTATCATTTATTGTTTGACGGGTGACAATGATTGAATGTTTTTAGCAGTGTTTATAGAATGAAATATTGCCTAATATGATTTTGATTTTAGTATATGAATGGAATGATTTAAAAGTCTTACAACAACTAATACTAATAGATATGGTTATTATCCTGTCGATATCACTTTATTTGTTGAAGTTGATATTGTGATTGATATTGTTCCCTCTTAATTGAGGTTGAGATTGGTATGTCTTTATTGAGGTTAAGATTGTTTCCTCTTTATTGAGGTTGAGATTGTTCCCTCTTCTGCTGATATTCATTTCACTGATTGATGTTGAGATAGCTTTGTCTAAGATGTGCACATTAGACACTGATGACCCTTCAGGTTGAGTCTGTTTATGCTGCTAAGACTAATTGGATATTATTGAATTTCTTGAATGGATGTTTTATTGAAATGGTATTGATACTATTTTATCATTTTTATATGGGGCAAGTATTGAATTTTAAGTAAAGATTTTTATTGCTATTGTTATTGTTAGAGTGCCTTTTTATAAAACTCTTTATTGAGTTTTAAGAGAAATTGATTTGAAAGTAGAGTATATGAAAAGAATATTTCATATGGAATTATATTTTTAACCATTGTTAATATTGGAAGAAAAGTAAAATTACATTTTGATTTATATATATGCACCATTAAGCATTTTTACTCAGCAATAGTGTTTTCTGTACTATCGTAGGGAAATGAAAGGAGAAAGCAGGAGCTATTTCTGTAGTTTTTGAATATAGTATTTTTAAATGGAATTTTATGTGATGTGTAATAATATTAACAGAATAATCATATGTATATGAGCAGACATATGTAGCTAAAGTTTACGGTACAAGCTGTGTGTGTATATATATATATATACTTGTTTCATTATTTATTTATAAATAAAGGAAAGAAGTCGATCCAGTATATAATCTTTTCAAAAGACATTTCTTTATAGCATATGGAAGAAAAAAAGGAGATTTAAAATTTTATTTTAATAACTACATTTATTTGTTTTTACAAATCGTAAACAAGTAAAGGAAAAGTTTTAAGTCCTTTCTAGTATACTTAGTAAGTATTTATAGTCTTTAAGTGCTTCTTAAGTATATTATGGCGAGATGTCATATCTTACAGTGGGGTAGGGTGTGACATATTTATTTTGAAATCATAGCACGATTTAGTTGCATATTGGATCAAAATTTGATAGTAAAAGTATAATTTGTTAGTCTGCTCAGTTATAAATGATTGTTAATTATTGGATACTTACATCATACATTATTCCAAAAATTGAGTGGTGCAAAATATTATTTTAGTGTAGTAGTTAAGATAATATATTAAATGTTTGACTAATATGGAACACTATGTTAAAATAATAAGTCTTATATATATATATATATGACCTGAGAGATATTAAGGGCACTAGTATAAAGGTTTTATATTGTGTTAATACCTTAAGAACAAATAAATTTTGATATGATGTGATACAACTTGAAATATGAGTGCAAATTGTTGATATATGTAATTTCTAAAAGTAATGCTAAGTTGTTTGGAACAAGCTTATGAAATAAACTTTACAATGATTGAAATAATTAGTTGAGAAATTTGATATGCATAGAGGAAAAATGGTCTGCTTTTATGTCCTAACTAAACGTAAGAGTATGATTATTTTCCTTGCATTATTGATTATTGTGAATTTAGAAAGTACAGAAATGTTAGAACTCCTTAGAGGGAAAAGGGGAAAACAATATATGAAAATTTTCAAATTTTACTTCCATAATTGCTAAGAACTATGGTATATTTCTGTTGAAAATAGTAAGGGATAATTGTCCCACATCGGATAAGGAGAAGCAAAAAGAAGGGCTTATAAGTAAGTGGTGGAAATAGTTAAATTGACTTAGGTCATTTTAACTAATATATCACCCATCTCAAGCTCAATAATAAGAAGCCCAACACTCCATAATAAAAGTCGAAGCTAATATTAACAAGTCTACAATCACTGAGGCCCATCCACAAATTCTAATATGGTATCAGAGCCAAAAATGCCTTAACCGCGTAAAAAGATCCTGGAGGCCCAAGCTATGGAGACCTGTGACCTTTGAGGTTCAAAGAGTATAAGCTAGTAAGGGGACAATCGGATAAGGAGAAGCAAAAAGGTGGTGGAAATAGTTAAATTGACCTAGGTCATTTTAACTAATATATCACCCATCTCAAGCCCAATAATAAGAAGCCCAACACTCCATTGATCAACCAATATTCTTCTGCAATGTTAAGGTTAATGGTGTAAAATAAAGTAATATAAAGAGATAAAATAATGATGTTGTTATAACAAAAAGAGGTCAAATAGAAATAGAAGAGAAGAAGAAAGGAAATGAAAAATAAAATACAAACCAAGGGATTTGAGAATCAAATAAATCAAAAGCTTATTGAACCAAATCAAACCAAAGGTAAAAGAAATAAACAGTTAATAAAGTAAAGCACATGTTGATGATGAGAGGGAAGCACATGTTGATGATGAGAGGGAAGCACAATGTTAGAAGCACAAATATCAAAGAGATCTTAATATTCAAATATTGTTGTCTATGATCCTCGATTGTCAAACTTTGCATCAAAAGACTCTAAACATCACATGTTAATGATTAATTATTGATAAGAAAACCTCTACTCAACGCAAGTTTTGATATTTCACTTCTTCATTGTTTACGCTTCTTATATTTTTTGGGTTCAAAATCTCTTTATTTTCTCAAGTGGATTCTAGCTTCCCTCATCTTGAATCTTTCTCATCCGGGAGAAGTGCTAACTCAGATCTCCCTGATTTTTATTTCTTGAATGATAAGGCAAGGGATAAGTATAATTTGATATTGAAGCAATTTGTTCTTACTCCTAAAATAATTGAGAATGAATCCATGTGTGGGAGAACTAGATTGTTTGCTGCTTGTGATTTGTAAAAGTGGCGTGGCCTTCTTACTAAAAATGTGTGTATATACCCACTCCTGGTAAGGTTATTTTATGCTAACCTTGAACATGATTCTAATACTAACACATTGATATCTAATATTAAGGGTTAGATCATCAAGGTAGATGAAAATCTTCTGTCTCATGTCCTTGAAATACCTAGTGAAGGATGGATACTCCAATTTTTAACAGAGTGCTTAGAACAACCTCTGACTCCACTGAGGCAAACTCTAATTGCCTTAAATGATAATTCTATAGAAACAACTTTTAATAAGAAGAATTCCTCTTCTCTCTAATTTTATCCATCATTTTTTGTGTTTATAGTATTTTTCAAAGAGAACTAATGAGCTATCGTCTTAAGAATTCTGACTTATTTTTCATATTCATGCTTTTGGCAAAGCAGAAAATAAATCTTCTAGCCTTAGTTATCTTTTATATAAATAAAATTAAAGAAAAATGTGTTTGTTTACATTTTGGAGGATTTCTCAGTCCAATCTTTCATCTTTATAATATTGATCTTTAAGAGGAAATGTACCTCACTAGTAAGCCTAGTTCCATATCCCATCTAGAAAAGTGTATAATTGCTTGTCTAAATTACTAGCCTATGATAGTTCTAGATAGCATAGAAGGAGCTTCAAGCTCCAATGAAAGGATAAGGATATGGGGAACACACAACTTGAAGAACCAACATTAGATCCTATTATTGGAACGAAAAATAAACAACCAGAAACTTATGATATACATTCTACTTTCCATAATATAGCGGATCTGTATAATTTAGTATCAGATTTAAGATATGATTTATCATATTTAAGATGTGATTTATCAAATTTAAGATCTGATTATGACATATTTAAGTTGAAAATTTCAAGTCAGCTGCAAAATATACAACGACATTAGCTTGAGAAAACTCAAACACTTAATACAATACTTACTATCCCCTCAAGTTTGTTGTTTTGAGCTATAGTTGTTTTATATAATTATGTGTCTGATTTGAAACATGAATAAATGATTATTTTGTTATGTTATTGTATATACACTTTTCTTTAAGGGAAATGGTTAGCTCTAAAGTTTCGTAGTTGTATCTAACGTTAAGAAAGTGTTATAAGATTTCTAATGAGAATGGAATAAGTATTAGAAAATGGATAAAGGTTAGAACAGTATCTTAGGTCCTCTAAGTTTATAAGAAATGTTTTTCAATTATGTTGAGATGTGGAAATGAGATCCAGAAATTAGTAAGAGAAACTCTTGTATGATTTGAATTAGAGAACATCAAATCTTATGTAATATAAGTATGATCCTAGTATAGGAACTTTGAAAAGTAAATTATATGAATTTTGATTATGTGGTTGTTATAATTAAAAGGTAAATGTTCTTTTGGTAAAAAGAAGTGTGTAGTGCATTTGCATAAGTATAATTTATGAAACATGAATGACATATGCCTTGAGATAATTTCCTTTGGAGATGAGAAATGATCTCTGTAAATAAAAATAAATGAATTCCTTGCGCAGAATTTTAATTTTGCATTAATTATTGATGAGATATGTAAGGATGTGAATTTTGTAAGTAAAATGAAATGTTATGGTTAAAAGAAGATAAATTATTGTTTGAATAAGTAATAAGTCATTCCTTATGTGTCAATTGTTAGAGTTGTATAATTTTGGCACTCTATGGTTGATTGTGGAATAAGTTAAAAAAAATGATTTTCTTGAGGTTAAATTGTTTTATTATTTGAAGTGTCTAATGAATCCTTAGATGATGTGTAAGGTAAGAATGCCATGTTTATATGTATATGCAGTAATATGAGTTTAAAGAAATAAATGATTCTCTTTAAAGAAATTTAGATAATTATACTATTAGAATATTGTATCAAGATGAGTTAGGAAAATTGATGAATCACAAATAGTATGCAAGGATGATATGTTAGATTGACAAATTAGTGTTCATGTATTATGATAGTATTCTGTATAAATACAGAGGAATGTAATTTAGTATGAGTTGGATAAATTTAAGGAGACAATAGTTATTTCTTGATGATTTTGATAAAGCAGGAATCATAATTTCTAAGAATTGATGTGAGAAGGAATAATGAATACAAAGATGTATTGGAAATATAATGAATTCAAAGAATACAATGAATTGATGGCGTAAAATTTTGAAATATGGAATTGATGGGTGTTGATAGGTTGTAGAAACTTTTACAATTGATCATGCAGAGAATTATGTATAGAGTATAAGAATAGTGAATGCTAGTTTGTTAAGATAGAAGTGATTAAGACAATAAAGATTGTGAGGTGAAGGTATTAGAGATAATTAATTCAAGTAAAATTTCGAGAATGAAATTTTCTTTAAGCGGGATAGAGTTATAACACCCTAGTTTTTGAATACCCACGAAAATTTCAAGAAATAATTTTCTAGTGATTTAAATTTTCCTAAATATTAAATAATTAAATCGTTGGTTATGGTTTTTTTATCAATAACTATTAGTACTCGTTAAAATTTTTTATTATAGTCAAAGTAAGAAATTTCATTGCATGGTTTTAAATTAGTTTGTCTTAATTTATAAAATATTTGAATAGTCTTATTGATGTTGTTAATAAATATTAGCACTTAAAAATAAAGATATAAATTTGTAATATCATTAGTAATTAATTATTAGTAAAGAAATACAAATTGATATTATTTATTAATAGTTGTTATATATATATATATAAAAGAAAAAAGGAAAATAATGGAAAGAAGTAAAGGAGAAAGTAAAAAAAAGCAAAGAAAATTAAAGAAAAAGAAATTAAGTGAAAAAAAAAGAGAAGAAAGAGTGTTAAACAAAAATATAGAGGAAAAGTCCGTCGTCTCTCTCGCTCACCCTCTCTCCTTGACCTCCATCAATGCAGCCGTTCCCATCTCTCTCTTCTTTAGTTCTTTGACCACCGGCCACCAAATCCGGTAAGTAAATACTAAAAAAATATATATTCATTGCAAGATTCATGATTTTGATTTTGGTTCATGCGATTTGGTGTTCGATTGAGATAGATCGAGGGTAGAAGCTTGTGTCACTGATTTTATTTTCTGGCACGATAAGTCATTTCTGGCAAGCCCAAGGCTTGAGATTAGTATCAAAAGACTCCACTCCTACTCCTCTTTCATTTAATATTTTTTTACTGATTTTTATGTCCGAAATCGAAAAATCCAAAATAGTGAGCACGAACCTTCTCAATCGATTTTCTGCGAAATAGTGCACAACCATGTTAAAATAATCATATATTAGTGATCCTCTCATCATAATGAACAAATCGATGTATGATTTATAATTTTTGGATGTAGTTGGATTTTTTGGCCACCATGGACAGCGGCACCAATGGAGGTCCCGTGACTGGCCGGCGAGACCCCCAAGAGGTAAAATTGTAGATTTTGCACATTGAACTTGAATCCAAAATTTGATTTTTAATCGGTATACTTTACGTTTCAATCGTTAAATTTTAGTGTAATTGTAAATTGAAATTTATTTAGTAGTTTGATTAAATTGACTTGATTAACAATTTAACAAATTAAATGAAAGATAATGTAAAATGAAATTCTATTTTATTAATGAAATTAGCCAATTTATAGAAATTGTTAACAAAAGAAGGCAAGAATTGGTTAACTGTGAGAATTTAAAAGTGGAGACGATTAAATTGTTAATGAGCTAGTTAAAGATAAAATAAATATTGATAAGATTAACAAGAATTTAAATATCTCTAAAAGTGGAAACAATAAACTAAAATATATTGTATAATTATTTATAGGTTAGAATAAATCTCAAGAAATGAGTTAGAAGTCAATTAAATGAGAGGAAGGCTAAAAAAGCCTTCCAATTCAGATAGGTGCAATACTAACTTCTTATTTTCTTTAAAAGTGAAAATGTATCTGATCTCATCTTTGATTTCATAAATGATTTATTTTCTTAAAGAAATTATTAGAATAATATATTAATGGTTTTTAAAGAAAAGAGGTGTTGTTTAATATAATATGATTTTTTTACATGATTGTTATTATTTTATGAAAAATCTATTTTTATGGAAAAGAGAATGTTGGCCACTTATCATTTGTTGTTCGAGGGATGGTAGCAATTGAATGTTTTTTGCAGTGTTTGTGAAATGAAATGTTATCCAATATGATTTTGATGTTATTATCTGAATGGAATGGTTTAAAAGTCTTACAACAGCTAATAGATATGGTTATTACCCTGCCAGTATCACTTCATTTGTTGAAGTTGATATTGTGATTGATATTGTTCCCTCTTAATTCAGGTTGAGAATTGTCCCTCTTTATTGATGTTTAGATTGTTCCATCTTCATTGAGATTGAGATTGTTCCCTCTTCTGATGATATTCATATCATAGATTAAGGTTGAGATAGCTTTATTGAGATGTGCACATCAGACATTGATGACTTTCGGATTGAGTCTATTTATGCTGCTAAGATTAATTGGATCATTGAATTTTTTAAATGGACGTTTTATTGAAATGGTATTGATACTATTCAAACATTTTATATGTGGCAACTGCTGAATTTTACATAAGGATTTTTTTTTCTATTATTATTGTTAATGTGCCTTCTTATGAAACTCTTTATTTGAGTTTTAAAAGAAATTGATTTGACAGTACAGTACATGAAAAGAATATTTTTATACAGAATTATATTTTTAACCATTGTTAATGTTGGAAGAAAAGTGAACTTGCATTTTAATTTATATATATGCACCATTAAGCAATTTTGTTTATCGATAGTGTTTTCTATACTATTGTAGAGAAATGAAAGGAGAAAGCAGGAGCTATATCTATAGTTTCTTAGTATAATATTTTTAAATAGAATTTGGTATCATGTGTAAAAATACTAACAAAATAGTCATATGTATATAAGCAGACATATGTAGCTAAAGTTTATGGTACAAGCTATATATATATATATGTACTTGTTTCACTGTTTATTTATTAATGAAAGAAAAAAGTCGATCCCGTATGTAACCTTTTCAAAATGGACTTATGGTTTATGGAACCATTTATACTTTTGATAATGTAAATAAGGTTTAGAAAATTTTATTGCTTGGACTACTTTTATTTAGTTAATATAGTTATATTGCATATATCCTAGTAAATTACTGAAATGACATTTCTTTGTAGCATATGGAAAAACCAAAAGAAGATTTAAAATTTTATTTTAATAATTACATTCATTTGTTTCTACAAATTATAAACGAATAAAGGAAAAGTTTTATGTCCCTTGTAGTATACTTAGTAAGTATTTATAGTCTTTTAAGTGTTTATTAAATATATTATAGGCGACATGTTATATTTTATAGTGGGGTACGGTATGACATGGAGGATAAAAGATTTAGACTTGATAGACCTAGTTACATTCTAGCCATATATCCTAATAATTTTCCATCCCCTAATTATTAAATTAAGCAATTATATAGAGTTTACTCGAACTCTTTACATAGCCCCAATATAATAGTATTGAAATACAACACATTCAATGAATGAATATAATAATCAAGCCAATAACAAACACAAACAACATAATGGAGATAATCACTTAATCAAAATCACAAAAGTAAAAGATTAAGAATTAAAGAAGTAAAAGTATAAAAATTAACAATTAACACGAAAATTAAATAGAATCATAAAGGAATTTAAAGGTTAGATGTTGGATAGAACATAAATGAAATTAAAATTAAAGGTGAATTGTAGGAATGTAAATTCATTGAAATTAAATGGCAGAAAAATAAATTACATTAAAATTAATTGAAATATGAAAGTGGGTTCAAGAATTTGATGTTCATCATGAATGATGAAGAAATATGACTATCACAATCCAACTTCTTGTTTATTATGGATAATTAGGCACATTTTGAATCTAGAACACCATTTAAGCCTTTAAGCTCAGTATTAGACACAAAAAGATCCACAAATGAATTTTAGCCTTTAAGATTAAGAATCCAGGCTTATGAATAAAGACCACATGTGCCACATGTAATGGTGTGTGCCATTACTCTTGTGGCATGTTGGGTTCTCCAGACTAGTTCAGAATAAAATGTTTTAGAGTGTTTGATAGGGTGTGATACTTCTAAGTGAATAGACCCTTTTTCGTTGATCTCAGATTTTCCTCACAATGAAGTCTCAAAATGGTAATTTTAATCACCAAAGAAAAGAAAAAGATGAAGAATTTGAAATAGAACTCTCAGATGTTAACTTGCTTTGAAGAAAATCCAAAGATTTGAGTGAAAATGCACATCCAATACATTTGGTACTTGTTCGTTAATTCCGAGTTTCAATGGAGTAGATAAGTGTTTATTGAAAATCAATTACGAAATTAAGGTTGTTAACATATAATAATAAAATATACTAGATAAAATAATTAGATTCCTAAATCAACTCTAATTAATAAGTAATTTAAGGTTTAGGATCCTTATCCTATACGGATTACTCGGGCTCGGCTCCACTATATATACTTTAAATTCACTCTAAAGACGAGTGAATTACACAATTTACTACACCTTAAATTCTAAGTGACTAACAATTAGTGCGGTGAGCGTAGAACACACCTTCAATCTTTTCAACCCTAAATAATCTCCATAATCCTTTTTTAACCCTCATGGCTGCCAACCCCACTGAAAACCTTGACGCAGAAGGCCAAAGGCAATGCTTACATTGAGGCCAACCAATAGTTCACCTTCACTCTCCCATCTACTAATGATCCATGGGTTGCAGTTGCCCTTGCCTAAGCTTACTCTCAATTCACTACAGTATTAAAAGGCCTCTTGGAGAACCCTCCACCTAATAGCGAACTCACTCTACCCTCCAAACTTGTGAACCCTCCCCACCAAAATGAAAAAACCCATCCACTTTTCCCTAAGCACTAAAGCCATTCAATATCTTACCGATACCAAGAAGTAGAATCAAAAGCATATCTTAAGAGGAGCAACCCCCATAATTACGAGTTCAGTCATACTCAACCAATATTAGACGAGGCAAATCTTTGAGATGTTGTCAAAGAGCTAGTTCAGAAATGTAGGGAGCCAAGGGACACTGGAGACTATGGTCTCTAACAGGATTCGCCATAACGTTTCCTCCAAAATTCAAGATCCACACTTTCCAATCTTATGATGGATGTATCAATCCAAGAAGTCACTTGGTGACCTTCTGAACCTTGATGTATTTATAGACTAATTTCGAGGATCTAATGTATAAAGTTTTCCCAACTACTCTCAAAAGGGCACAGGAGTGGTATTAAACACTCAAAACAGGATGCATTCACTCTTTCTCACACTTAGCCAAAACATTTTCAGGCCGCTTTATAACGTGTGTATCGTCCAGGAAAATTTCCTCTGATATAGTAGACTTGAAGAGAGAAGAATGAGAAACCTTAAGACAAGTGTCCAATTCCAAAGGATGGTGATGTAGATGGAAAACTTGAACGATGAGGTAGCTGTTAACACAATGACAAAAAATTACAAACACAATAAGTTGTTTGAAAGTTTGAGTATAGATCCTCCCTTAATTTTTGCTGAACTCATAGGACGAGCTCATAAATATACTAAGTTGGATGAATCTTATGAGGCACAGAAGGCACTCACCTCCGGCAAGGAGGCAATCACCCTGCAGAAGATTGCCCATCACATACTAAATACTTTGTCCGAACTCTATACGCAAGAGACAATGAATCCTTAAGAGACAAAGGATTCACATCGATGAACAAACCTCACTGTGAGATTTTATCATGGATTAAAGAGCATGGTGACCGAATTTAGTTGTTTTATTCTAGAAAGATGAAGGAAGATCCCTCGAACCATCAAGATAAGAGTAAGTATTGTGAGTTCCATAGGGATGTGACCCACGAGACTGAGGCCTGCTGGCAGTTGAAAAAGCAGATAGAGCGCCTTGTGCAAAGAGGCAAACTAAAGCATTTTATTGGGGGAGATCGTTAAGAAGGTGAATCAACAAGCAAATCAAATAGAGACTGTCACACCTTGGGTACCATCCATACCATATTTAACGGTTCGTCAAGGATTGACAATAATTCAGTAAGGAAGAAGAGAGCCAGGGAAATATATTTCATCCTAAAAATTGAACCCTAGACTGCCAATATCATTCTTAGAGGTTGACGGTGAACACATACATGCACCGGATGGCGATGCCCTAGTAATCGAAGGAATCCTAGAGAATTTTCTGGTGAAAAGAATTCTAGTAGATAAAGGTAGTGCAATCAATCTAATCATTATGGATATATTCAAAGCCTTGAAATTGGATCAGGCGAGGCTCAAACTAGTCTGTACTCCACTTGTTGGCTTAGCAGGAAAGCATGTACAAGTATCTAGGTCCATAAACATAACCCTTGAGCTCAGAATTGAAGTATCATTAAGGAGATTAAAATTGGAATTAATGGTGGCAAACATCCACTTCCCTTACAATGCCATACTGGGTAGGCCAACCCTATATAAGCTAGAAGCTGCCATGTGCATCAAGAACCTAACTATGAAATTTTACTCTGATAAAGGCAAAATCGTAGCAGTGAAAGGAGATCAAAGGGTAGCCAGGTAAGCATATGTGATAGCACTAAAAGGTTTACCTCTCGCCTTATCAATCATGTGGATGCTAGAGGGAAAACCATCTGTTAAGGAAACCGAGCATCCACCTTTTGACATCCCTAGACATAAGGAAGACTTGGGCCCAGTACTAGTAGGAGAGCTACTCACATAGGAAGTAGAAAAATGAAAACACTTAATACTAGAAGCTAACCTACCAAGCGGAGTATAGGAAGATATGAAGGTAGTTTTAAAAAATCATGTCCATAGCGTCGCCTAGATTGTGGCGGACATAGCCAGTATCAACCCTAATATCATATCCCATAAGTTGATAATCAACTCGAGCTCTAAACCAGTTAAGCAAAAGAAGCGAAATTATGGTTCTGAGAGACAACAAACCATAACCATAGAGGTTGATAAACTTTTGAAGGTACAATTCATAAGAGAGGTAAATTATCTAGAAGGCGAGCGAATGTAGTCTTGATACCAAAATGAAATGGAAATTAGAGGTTATATTTTGATTTTACTGATCTATACAAAGCATACCCAAAAGATCCCTACCCTCTGCCTAATATTGATCAGCTAGTAGACTCAACAGCTCAATACGAGGTGTATAGTTTTGTAGATGTAGCAGTGGAGTATCACCAGATAAGAATGAATGAATTGGATGAAGAGAAAATTGGCTCTGTCATCGATCGAAGCATCTATTGTTATCAAGTCATGCCTTTTGGATTAAAAAATGCAGGGGCAACATATCAGAGGCTAGTCAACAGCATGTTCAAGGATCAGATCAAATGAACCGCAGAGGTTTATATGGATGGCTTGATACTGAAGGGTATTCGAGTTGCTGACCATCCTAGGGACTTGCAAGAAGCATTTGAGATCTTAAACAAGTTCAGTAGTGCACATTCAGAGTAAAGGCTGAGAAGTTTCTAGGCTTTATGATATCAAAGAGAGGGATAGAGGTGAACCTTGAAAAGATAAAGGCAATCTTGGAGATACAAGCACCCACAAACATCCATGAGGTACAGTAGCTAAATGGTCAAATTACTGCCCTAGGGCGATTCATCTCTTGCTCGGCTAAGAGATGCATGCCCTTTTATCAAACCTTGAACAACTGAAAAGTTTTAAGTGGGATGACAAATGCCAACTTGCCTTCAAACAGATTAAAGGCTTCTTATCCTCTACCCCTCTCCTGAGCAGACCCAAGAAGGACAAGCATCTATATTTGTACTTAGTTGCTACCAAAAGCTCTATCACCTCTATTTTGATAAGAAAAGGAGGCAAACAGTACCCTGTTTATCATGTAAGCAAGGTCTTCAAAGGCTCTAAGCTACGATATCTAGGTGTTGAAAAGCTAGCATTCATCGTCTTGACATCGGCTAATCGTTTGCACCACTATTTCCAATCCCACATTGTAGTTGTCTAAACTAACCACCCTATGAAGAAAATCTTACATCGAGCAGAGACCTTTGGAAGGTTCATGGAGTGGTCAATCAAATTGGGCAAATTTGATATCAGATATGAACCTCGCACTGCAATAAAAGTACAAGTGCTGACTGACTTTGTAGTTGAATTTTCTAGTGAAATTAAGGTAGGCAATCCAAGAGTCCAATTATGGAGCCTTAGTTGTAACACTTGACGATTGCACACAGACGACGCCTTAGGAAGTTCGAGAATGGTAGTAGGGGTGATCCTACAAGGACCAAGGAGGATAAAAATACAGTATGTAGCACGCCAGGGCTTCTCCATAATAAATAATGGCACAGAGTATAAGGGCTTAATAACGGGGCTTAAATTAACCCTTGAGTTACGAACTCCAGTTCTCCATATTCTTCTAGACTCACAACTAGTAGTAAGTCAAATCATAGGGACATTCACTACCAAGGAACCGAACTTGGTCAAATACCACACTCTAGCTTTGTCTCTCCAACACAAGTTAAAAGACGAAGGGTGTACTTAGAAGATGATTCAGGTAGAGCGAGCAAACAACAAAGAAGTAGATGTCATTGCTAAAGTTGCCTCACGAGGAGAGGAGTTGTCAAGAGGAGTTATGGCTGAGCACCAAACTTGCCCGAGATTTGAGGAAAAAGAGATCTTGGTGACCCAAATCGAAAGTAGTTGGATGAGTTCGATCATTAACTTTTTTGCATAATGATGTTCGGCCAAGCAGCGTGAAGTGATTAAAGTTTGCAAAAGAGCGGCGAACTATGCACTAGATAATGGGAAATTGTACAGAAGGTCGAAATCACATCCTTGGGCAAAATATGTAATAGAAGAAGAAGGTTATTACATTATAAGAGAGATTCACGAAGGAGTTTGTGGGGCATATGAAGGCTTAGATAAAATTCTTAAAAATATCTTACTTTTAGGATACTATTGACTAATTTTCTAGTGAAATTGAGGTAGGAAATCTAAGAGTCTAATTACTGAGCCTTAGTTTTAACACTTGACGATTGCACACAGACGACGCCTTAAGAAGTTCAAGAGCAGTAATAAGGGTGATCCTACAAGGACCAGGGAGGATAAAAATACAGTATGTAGCGTGCCGGGACTTCTCCACAATAAATAATGGCGCAGAGTATAAGGGCTTAATAACGGGGCTTAAATTAGCCCTTGAGTTACGAACTCTAGTTTTTCATATCCTTCTAGACTCACAACTAGTAGTAAGTCAAATCATAGGGACATTCACTACCAAGGAATCGAACTTGGTCAAATACCACACTCTAGCTTTGTCTCTCCAACACAAGTTAAAAGACGAAGGGTGTACTTGGAAGATGATTCAGATAGAGCAAGCAAACAACAAAGAAGTAGATGTCATTGCTAAAGCTGTCTCACAAGGAGAGGAGTTGTCAAGAGGAGTTATGGCCAAGCACCAAACTTGCCCGAGATTTGAGGAAAAAGAGATCCTGGTGACCCAAATCGAAAGTAGTTGGATGAGTCCGATCATTAACTTTTTTGCAGAATGATGTTTAGCCAAGCAACAAGCGTGAAGTGATTAAAGTTTGCAACAGAGCGCCGAACTATGCATTAGATAATGGGAAATTGTATAGAAGGTCGAAATCACATCCATGGGCAAAATGTGTAATGGAAGAAGAAGGTGATTACATTATAAGAGAGATTCACGAAGGAGTTTGTGGGGCACATGAAGGCTTAGATAAAATTCTTAAAAATATCTTACTTTCAGGATACTATCCTAACGATGAAGAAAGACATTTTCCATTACAGAACATGCTAGAAATACAATCGTGTGCCTAAAAAACCTTCTACAGAGTTACAACCCTTAGATTCATCATAGCCTTTCGCCTAGTGGGGGATAGATATCCTGGGACCTTTCCCCACAACTACAGCATAGAGGAAGTTCATAGTAGTTGCAATTGATCACTTCTCCAAATAGATAAAAGCTCGAAGCACTTAGTACTATTATCCGAGCTCGGATTATCATCTTCTTCATGAATAATGTGGTATTCAAGTATGGCGTACCCACAGAGTAGTCACTGATAACGGGAACAATTTGATTTAGGAGCCTTCAAGTCCTTTTGCAAAGAATGACACATCGAATTACACTTCACGTCAGTGGCTCATCCACAAGCTAATGGCCTCACCAAAGTTGCTAATAGAACCAGCTTGCAAAGGTTAAAGAAGAGATTGGATGGAGAGAAGGCTAACTGGGAAGATGAGCTGAATAATGTATTATGGGCTTACAGGACAACACCTCGACAAGCAATAGGCCAAAAACCTTTCTCCTTAGTATATGGAACTGAAGCAGTAATACCAGTAGAGATAGGCCTACCTAGCAAAAGAACGAGAGAATACGAGGAGCTCAAAAGCAATAAAAGCCTTAAAATTAGCTTAGACTTGATGGAGGAACTTAGAGAAGATGTTGCAGTTCGAGATAAAGCATACAAGCAAAGGGTAAGTAGGTGCTTCAATATGCAAGTCCCAGCCAAGCAATTTAAAGAAGGGGATTGGGTCTAGCGAAAGGCAGAAATCACTAAAGGATCAATAGGCATAGGAAAGTTAGGACAAAACTGGGAGGGCCCTTATGAAGTATTGAAGCAGTTAGGTCCAAGCATGTATAAGCGGAGAAGGATTGAAGGAGCCAAACTGATAACATCAAAAAAGCATATTGTATCACTTCATCTAATAATGTGTAACAAATTTTATATATTTGAATAATAATAAGACCTCAGGTTTTTTCACTTAATGTATCATATGTCCTTTAAAGTCATGAAATGACATGATACATTAATTTTTTCTTGAAGGATCTTACTTAGAAATTGTTTCCTCTTGTATAGCTCAAATATTCGCCAAGTGGCCTAAACTGCCCAACTCCCTCCGTCCATAGTTTAGAAATATACAATTCACCAAGTGGCCTAAGCAGCTAAACTTTCTTCGTCCATAGTTCGAACATATACAGCTCGCCAAGTGGCCTAAGCGACCCAACTCACTCCATCTATAGTTCAAACATATGCAGTTTGCCAAGTGGCTTAAGAGGCGCAACTTCCTCTGTCTATAGTTCAGACATATACAATTTGCCAAGTGGCCTAAGCAGCCGAACTTTCTTCGTCCATAGTTTGGATATATACACTTCGACTAAGTAGTCCAAACGACCCAATTCACTAAGTCCACATTTCAAATACATAAAGTTCACCATGTTGCCTAAGCGGCCCAATTTTCCAAGTCCACAGTTTAGATACATAAAGTTTGCCATGTAACCTAAGCAACCCAATGCCCAAGTATATGTCAAACAGTGTTTCAAGTTCAAGTTTGTATTTTAGTTATACCTAGATCACCCAGGTGTCTTAAGTAATACATCATTCGACGAAAGGAAAAGAAACTAGATGCAAACGGGTAAATGAAGACACTAAGTAAATAAAGTACAAGAGGAAGTGAAGCACTTTTCAGAACTTCTCCATTTCACTTACGTAAAAATATTACGTCAGTAGTTATAAAAGTTCTTACAATAAATTAGAAAAAAAAAACATATGTTATAACCTAAGTATTTACATACTTTTTTTATGGAGAGATATACCTTGAAGAGCTCGGTTGAGCACCTTTGCCTTCCACACCTTCCCCTTCCACCCCTTTGCCACCTTCTTCCTCTTCCTCCTTATCAGCTCCCTTTAAGTAAACGATGTTTACCCAAACCTAGTTAACATTCGACTGCTTTTCCTTAAGTCTGCCCATGATATTTGATTGAAGACTTAGGCAGACTATAGCTAGATCCTCCTCCTAGGACTTTTCTTGTCCCTTAAGTTCTTAAAGCTCGAACTCCATCTCCTTTACTCGTTTCTCTAACTCCTGCATATATATCTCCATCTCTTTATTTTTGTTCAAGAGGCTTTAGTTTTTCTCTTTTAATTTATTGATGTATGCATTCCACGTGACAAGCTCGACCTTGTGATGTGCCTCTTACTCCCGCATAGTAGTCCCAGCATCCTTCAAGGCGATCTCCATCTCATTTTTCTTAACTTCCATTTTCATTAAGTAGATTTTAGCCTCATCAGCTGAGCATACTGGAGGTTGTTAGCGTTTATTGCCTCAAACAGACACTAGTTCAGGAAGTCCTCGGTCGCCCGATCATCCATATGCTTAAAATACTAAGCATCAGCAGGAAACAGGCAAGCACAAGCCAATTCTCAACTAGGGCCATCATCTTGGACACTACAGTTCGCCCCATATCTAAACACAAAATAAGATTTGAGATCTATAGTTGTAGTATAGTGAGGAGGTAGAGGAGGAGGAGATGGAATTGGATTAGGAGCTAATGTAGAAGCAAACACTTCCCTTGCTCTCTTTTTAAAAGGCTCGTTAAGTGAACTCTTTATGAGTGGTTTGGCAGATGGTTTAGCACAGGCCTACTAAATCTCAAGCATTGATGGAAGCACCCCTTTTGAACCTTCAACAACGACCTTCTTCTTCATGACATCGACGATCTTACTCAACTTTAAGCCCTTGCTTTTCTTGGGAATCATGTATGCACAACAATAAAAAAGAAAAATTAAAAGATGTTAGTTTAAACAATCCTAAGCGAAGTAACCAAAAAAAAGAAAATACAATGATCGGAAGGGTTGGGTTTAATGGGTCGACTAGGCGAGCGAACAAGATAACCCTCAATTAAACTTTCTTTAAGTCCACACTACCAAGCCCCCTAGCCTTTATCAAGTCAGCAACACCTCAGCCATAAAAAGTTGGTGGCTCTAGAAGCAAGCGATGGGGATCTATAGACCAGTTGTTTGGAATATCGAACCCTCCAAGGAACTTCACAATAAAGTACTTAGATTTTGAGTTTTTCATCGATGAAATTTTACACTTCTTTGCAAAGATGTCGCAGTTTGCCTTTGCTTGGAGATAGCAGTGGTCCTTATTAGGGCAAACAAAGAAATGATATAGATCCTACACCATGCTTGCAGTTAGATTACTCCCGTCTTCCCGAGCCAACGCAATTATACCACAAAGAAACCTTATGTGACATCTCGAGCTAGCTAAGCAATCCTAAGAGGGCGGGAAGAAAGGGTTCCTGGAGAGCTTCTAGGATTGCAGGCTAGCTAAGGTAGTGGAATGCGGGACACATGAATGAATTAGATCATATATCGAAAAGGGGGTAACTAATCATCAGAGGCGCCTTTTGGTGGAATGGTTGGAGAGTTAAAAGAACTCCAGGGTTAAGCGTGCTCACTTGATAAAAATCCTAAGATGGGTGACCTCCTGGGAAGTTCCCATTTCACCTGTGGGACAAAATCGTGTGGGTCTTGCTGATCTAGTATGGGATGGAACCGGTTTGATCTAAAGCGGACAATTTCTCTGGTGGTTGGAGTCAAGGCATTGCACCTCAAGCCATTAGGGTATAACTGTACAAGATCAATTTTTGCCCCAAAAATAGACTCGATGATGAAAGCCTATACCGCTAGAAAGTGCAACACCTTAGCACCCTTTTCACATTTTTGGCAAAGTCAGGCCCATATCTCGGGTTTGCTCAGGATGCGCCTTAGTGTCCTACAGCACTTTGTGCATCACCCGAACCAATTTCATGAAAATCAAGTCGGTTTGCTGGTGGGACCCACTTGTGGGGCCCATTAGTGATCTTTAGGGGCCCATAAGTGGTGATGACATTTTCATGGCAGAATGAGTTCGGAACGTCCAATTGGTTTGATTCTTGAACTAGTAATCCTAGGGTAAGAAATTGGATCCATTGGATCATTTTCATATTTTCGAGATTTGTGCTTAAATAGGGTCTGAAAATGAGTCCCAGGTGTAAATGGGATAAACTTTCATGACTTACATCGATACACATACCATATGAACCGATTTTGTGAAAAATAAAAAATCGAGTCATTTGTGGGGCCCACATGCCACATAGGTAGTGAATAGTGCCAAAACACCCATTTGCCTATAAATTCATCAATAACTCTAGGGTTAAGGGGCTAGCATTTTTGTTGGTTGGGCAATTACAAGGTTTGAGAGAAAAGAGATCAAAAACACCAAAAAACATAAAATCAAACACAAAAATCACATAAAAATACAATCTAAACTCAATTTCTTCACAAAAATCTTAAGAGTTTCCTTAGTTTGATTGTGTGAGAGAGTGTTTTTAGGATAGTCAGTGAGTTTTACACACACAAACACTTTCAAAAACGAAATGAACACACAAACTTGGATCATCTTCAAAGATCAAGTGTTCTTAAGAGTTTCCTTAGGGCAGCGAGGCATGCGAAGAGTCGTCTCATTAAATGAGGCGACTCCTTGAGTGCTCTCCAAATCAATCTGACGCCTTAGACACTGCAGCTGCTAGAAAGGAAAATGACATCATCATTATAGATCATTTAAAACCTAAAAAAGTAATATTTATTGAAAAAAACCCGACAAAATATTATATTTGGACATAAATGACCAAATAATTTATGAAAGACTAATGTTAACATATAATAATAAAATATATTAGATAAAATAATTAGACTCCTAAATTAACTCTAATTAATAAGTAATTTAGAGTCCAGAATCCTTATCCTATACGGATTACTCGGACTCTATTATATATACTCTAAATTCACTCCAAAGACGGGTGAATTACACAATTTATTACACCTCAAATTTTGAGTGATCAACAAAGGTGAGGTTTAATATAAATGAATTGCTTTGAAGATTTGAGAGTAGAAAACAAGTTTTTATTTTAAATCTATAAGCAAGAAAAGATTTTGCAATAGTTTCTACACTTAGAAAATTTTCAGCTCCTTTTCTTTTGAAATCAAGTTATATTTATAAGCAAAAACATATAAATGTGACCCCAATTTGGGGCTTAGGTGGCACAAGCAATTGGTGTGCCTAGAAACTAGCCGATCCTGATTTTTGAAAAATTGGTTCAGGTGGCACGCAAAACAAAGCAATACACCGAGACATGTCGCGAGCACACCCATGACGCTTCTTGAGTCTTCTTTCAATGTAAAATCCTTGAAAATATAAAGCAAATCGATGATTTACATATCTTAAACTCAGATTATCGATTTAAGAATTAACTCTTTCGGATATCTAGATCTCGTTTATGTCAAAAAATATTATCATCATTGAGTCTGTTGTCGGAAAAATTTAAGTATCTACAAATGGATTTTTAGAAGACTCTAACATGCATTACAAATTAAATTACTTTTGATAGATTTAAAATTAATCTAGTTATTAGATGCACTCTATCCTACGCTGCTGATAGTAGGATCGAGTATTGGAGTAACATCTTGAAAAGGATTTCAAATGTACTGCTGTCAATTGAATGTAATTACTCTCATCTAAACATTGAAAAGTGCTACCCTTTGTCCTACTAAAAAATAAATCTCAAAAAATAAGTGCAACCCACAAACATCACTCGCCAACATGTATTTCCGTCCTTGCTCAAAAACACTAAAATCAAATAGACAGAATCTATAAGGTTAGACTTATCGGGCGGTGGCTTTGGTCTGGTTTCAAACTAGTCTCGGTTTTGACATCAAAATTAAGGCAAAGAATTTAAATTTTGATGGTTTGCGTCCACATACGAAAATAAAAATTAAAAGTTAAAAGTGTTTTTAAAAATTTCTAATATATCAAAATCAAATAATGGAAGGCCATTATACGAAAAGATCGTTGGTTAATAGTCATCCATACAAATATTTAGGACGTGCGAACCTCAACTCACATGGCAATTGGCATTTCATTATGGGAAGTTTTCAAAACTCGAAACTGCTAAAAACAAACCCTACAGTATGTTCCCCATCTGCTATTGATGATATATAGACATATATATTTATAGACGATAGAAAAGTAAACAAAAGCTACCCTTATCTCTCTATCTCCATTTTCTTTGTTAGTGGGAGCCCCACATGGATCGTCTCATAGATCTTTGCCTGCTATTTCCAACTTCAAAAGGTTCAATCATTTTCAAAAATGTGTTAGCATTCTTGTCAATATTTGCAATTCAAACATATCACCCAATGTCCAAACCCTTTGTATTGGATAAACGGTACAGTAACACGTATTGCTAGCTTCTTGATTTTGTAGGCAAAAGTCATATAACTTAGCACTGTTTACTCTTTCACTTCATGCCCATCTTTACATTATAGCCATGCTTTCTTGATTGAGGCACTGTAATCACATGTCATGTTGTCTTTTTGTTTTCTTCTTAATTGAATTATTTTGAACAATGATATATTGGAATATTAATTCATATTATTATATACATATATATTGGAATATATAGAAAAATATTCTCCATATATTCAATTAATAATTAATTCTCATTTAAGGGTCTGTTTGACAATATTAGCCGTTAGAGTAGTTTTTAATTATTTTACTAATTGTTAGCTACTAGGCGCTAGCTATTAGCTATTAGGTGCTTGTATGGAGTTTTAAAGTAAGTCTTTGATAAAAATACATATTAAAATAACAAAATAGACATTAGAATTTTAAATTATGGCCATAAAAGCCAACCCATTAATAATAAAAAAAGATGGCACATATATAGTGACACGTGTTTCTTTTTTTTTAAATTATTGTCATTCTTCTTTTTCATTTTTATAATAAAATATTATTTCTTACAAAATTGAAATGAAAAGACGAGAAAAAAAAACTTTTCTCGTAATTTTATTTAATTCATAGCCTGCTCTTGTTTTTTTTTTTTAAGACGATAAGAAATCAAAAAATAAAATAATTCAAATGACATATATTTCTTGAAAATTTGAAAAAGAAAAATCAAATAAAAAATGAGAGTGTTAAGCTCAAAAAGAGTTATAGCAAATAGAATACCTAAAATTTAGGACTTAAGAATTTAGGGGAAAAATGGAAAAAGATTAATTAATTTATGTAAATGGTAAGCATTAGGGTGTTTATCCTTTGATAAAACACTCTCTTTTACCTCTAAAAGGGCTTTTCTTACTATACATAAAGAAGTATAAATTACAATTTAACAACAGATCCAGTCAACCTGCTATAACAGATGGTAAGTTGATATATCTTAATTAACAAAAATAATATCTTATGCAGGTTTGTATTTTTTTTTTTTTAATTGTTAATGATGTAAAATTTTAGAATAATTTTAATGACCATCATTACATCTTAATTAGAAATAATTATAAATTTAATAATAATAATAACATATCTGACTGTGAAAGGCATGTTGGATATAAAATAATTGAAAATTTTATCTGACTTAATAATAATAATAATAATAATAATAATAATAATAATAATAATAAGACGACAACAGGTTAACCTAATGTACAAGTAGTAAGTAATGTTACTTTAATTAAATCTAATGGTTCATAAGAAGTCACTAAAATCTAACGATATAAAAAGACTTCTTTGTAAATGCATAAATTTTCTCTTTTTCACTATAATTTTACCCTTTACTGTAGATTCATCAAGGTGTTTAACATTTGATAAAATATTCTCTTTTACGTCTAAGTATTACAAGTATTAAGTTACAAAACAATCCATAACTAACAAAAATAGTGTTTCATCAAAAGCTCTCTGAAACGTTATCGTCGAACAGGCTATAAATATTTATGGCTTATGCTCATGTATAGTGTAGTAAAGGTAAATGGTTGAGTTACATACTAGAATCTATTGACGAAATATTTGGACTTATTTTGTGTTTTGATCAGCAATTACTAAAAGATTAAAAAAAAAGTCTAAAAATTGATTGACCTTCTCTTCATTCGACGCTTTGGAACTTGAAATCCTCCCCATAGCCTGACAACAGAATGATGCCAGACTGACGGACTCTAATACCATACTGCATTATTTTCATTAAAGGATAGAGATGAACGATTGGGGTAGAGGCTAGAATCCGTTAAAGCGAGCTTTAGGGTTACTTTAACATACCACAACCATTGCTGAAAGATTAAAAACTATTGACTTTCAACTCTCCTACGTCCTCATATATTTAGGGTAATGTTAATAATAGTGTAAGGAATGTAACCACAACTTCTTAATCCTTTGTTCAGTAGAAAATAAGTTACGTAATAGGTAACGAGTTTGCTAGTAAAGCATGTAATAAGGACACCTAGCCCTTCCCTCTGAATTCCTATTACGGACGGGCAAAATACATAAATGCCTTTAGCTTGTTATAAAATACCATATATGCCCTGCTATTATATTGGATGAATTTCATAAAATATCAAATATGCCTCTTAATTGAAGGTTGTTCTTATGGCTTGGTATATTGTTTCGTCCGATCTGTAAGTTTTGTTACAATTTCACTCTGATTTGAAATTTACGCCAATTTTACTTTGAATTTTAATCTTTTATTGCAATTTCACTTTAAATTTTAATATTTTATTGCAATAGCACTGTAAATTACAATTAAGACTTAAATTGTAAATAAATAATAGATTTATTCTTGACTTTGAGCTTAGATTATCTTAATACATTTGTGTCAATGATGGAGTTAGGTTAATAGTAAAAACAATCTTTATTATTATTTTTAATATTTTTAAATTATTTTTTTATTGATAATAAGTAATATTTAAAAATTAATTATTTGATATATGAACTTTTTTTTAAAAAAAAAGTTAGAATATTCTTATTATTATAGTTTGAATATTCACATGCAATATAAGAATTAATTATGTTCTTTTTCTTTTTTTAAAGAAAGCATTCATGTATCAAAAAATTAATTTAGAATGGTATTGCATCGAAATATCAAAATTCAGGATGAAATTGGTATCAAAATCAAATTAAAGTGAAATTGTAACAAAAGGTTAAAATTCTTAGTGAAATTGGCATAAACGTCAAATTGAAGTGAAATTATAATAAAACTTAAAATTGAGGGTAAAACGATATATTAAGCTGTGCTTTTTCATAGAACACCAATATATACACTTGAATTAGAGTAATGGATTTGCCTTATTGATTTTTGTCAAAATATTTCAATTGCATTAATATTACTTTTTTTTTAAAAATTATTAAGAAAAATAAAATTATAGATTGAAAAGAATTTACTCATTATTTGCAAATATTAAAACTAATCATATGATTATCTTAAAGGAATATCTTTATTTAACAAAATAATTTAATTCATGGTAAATTTATTGAATGGGTGCTTTAATCTTTTTACTAATTTTCTATTCTATTTCTTCCATTATTCCTATGTACCAAACAGATAAATGTAATCTGAATTCTTATTCCATATATCCAACCTAGTAATAGGATTTCTATTCTTTATCTCATCTCTTTATATATTTCCTATTATATTCCTTACTCAGCACTAGATATAACCTCATCTTTGAGGGGTGGAATAAGATGATAAGAATCCACTTGAAAGAGAGCGTTTCAACGCTTTTTACAAGTCTTCCCAATGCGAATCCGAACTAATCGGGTTAGAGTACTCCTGAATTGTTAAAACCAACAAAATATATATATACAGCCTTAGTGTTTTATTCAATATTGAATTCTCTCTGCACATACTGTGATTGTTAGATTTGTCGGATAAGTACATCTTATAGTATTCTTCGTAATTAATGTTGTCCCCATCTATTTATTTTTTTCTTCACTCTTATGGACAAAAGTCTTCAAATATCTCGTATTACAGCACACAGATTTTAGTTTTAATATTCTGGTACGAGTCATCAACGTTTCATTGATGTGAAGTGAAGAAGAAAAATTTGAGCAGGAGAGCAATTGAGTATTCAACTTAAACACCTTTCTGCATTTTGTGTCCAAAAAGTAGATGCAATGGGATTCGATGCTTATCTCTACACTCTGAATTATCAGTAACTAAATTGTCTTTTGCATGTAATTTTCCAGTGCTTTGTACAATTGTACAGTCTTTGGCTTACACGTGATTGCCGGTAATGTGTTTAACTACGTGTATCAACCTCAGCCACTTTCTACGTAAATATTTTCTAATCTCAACGTAAATCATTTGCTTTCTACTCAAATGAAATTTCGAATTTCATTTATATTATATTTTCTAACCATCTATGTTATATTTCGAATTTCTAAAAAAAAATCTACCTAAAAACTCTTGAATAAGAAACAAAAAACCCATCAAAGAATAAAACTTATTAACACGAACCACCAATAAATACACAAATCAGAAAAACAAGATATTTATTTGATTTGACAAATGTGCTGATTTGCATACAAGGAATAATCTCCTGCGCATCTGCTACAAAAGTATCTGTGTAGTTTTTTTTTGTAACATATAATACACACTTACAAGACACAATTATTACAAGATGGTTTAAATATCTAATATGAATTTTTAAGACAATAAAAAATACTGTCAAAAATATTCAAATGGCTTTTAGAGCTACCAAATTACCAAAGGTGACTAAAAATAAACACAACCAAAAAGAAAAAAGAAAAAAGAAAAAAGAATTGTGCATATGTGTGGTTGAAAACCCTTCATGTTGATGTTGCACTATACATACACATTCCAGAGTCCAATGATATGCTTTTGGTGGAGTAGTTTTGGTAAGTGCATGCACGCGGTTTTTTTAGCCCACAGATTCAAATGGTTAGCTGGTACAAGTCTCATAATCGAAAGACTGAATTTTGGACATCAAATCCCAAATTACCCATATCACATAGAAAGTACAGCAAATTTCTTGTAAATTTATTTTCAAATATTACATAAAATTATGGGAGACACAAATTTGAAATTCTTTTGGATTGTAAAATATGTGCAATTTGGGGACAGAGTGAATATGTACAGGTCTCTATGGGTAGCCCTGGCCATATTACAGTTTTCGAAAATGGAACCTCTGAGAATTGGAACCGATAGCCTACGGTTTAGGGTTTCACTATTTTTTGAACAGTGAACCGGTGGTTCTAAGAATCGGTCAGAACTATCCGTAACTGACGATTTTTTTAGCGGGTTAGAATCGACGGTTTGAACCGTCGGCTCCAGCAGTAATTTTGTGAAATCTCTAAATTATTCCTGTTAACAACTATAAACAGCTACATAACGGCTAGATTTAAGGGTATTTGTGAAAAAATAATTTTTTAGATTTATTATAAATACCCCATACCATTTACAATCCCCTTACATAAAATTATTTTTACTCTCTCTACTCTATATTATTCTCTACTCTACTCTGCAATTTCTTCAATTTTCATTTATAAATTATTGTCCAAAATATTACAAAATAATTTTTTCAAATTTCAATTTCCAATTATTTGTCCAAATTATTGTCAATTAATTTCTTCAAATTTCAATCTCTAATTATTCTCTGTAATTTTTTTTATTCAATTTTTCAAGTTACATATTATTTTCTTATCATGACAAGTAAAGGAAAATCAAGTTCTGCATATGGCAAAAAAAAGGTTGGAGAAATACAATATTCATCTATCCTTACAAATGACATCTACAATTTAACTCCAGATCAATATAATCTTGAGGAATATCCAAATGAAAATTTAAAAATTTCAACTCAAGAATCCGAATTTAATGAAGAGAATTTACAACAAGAGGAAGAGCAAAGTACACAAGTTGTTTGAAGAGCAAGACAAAGTTCCAACAAATTCACCATTCATTTCACGAAGAAATCTAAAGGCGACGAAACGTTCAATATAATTTGCAATTATTATAGTACATTTTATAAATGCAAACAAGCGGCCGGTTATGGATCATTTTGGAAGCATTTGGAGACAAAATATCCAATAAAAATAAGAGTTGATCAGTCTTAAACACCAATTTTCGGGTACGTACCTTTTAACATTTCTTTATTTCAGTATTTTGAAAAACACAAAAAGAAGAATTCACTACAATGACTTCTATTGGAACATTTATCTTTTAATTTTGGTGAAAAAGTGAATTTTAATCAATATTGTCAAAAATATTTTAAACTCTTCTGCTAAAAGAGTGCCAGAAAATACTATAAAATGTACTATTTTTTTTTTATATAAAAAAAAAAAAAGGAGTTAGAACTTTCATTTTTTAAAATAAAAATTCATGCTCAATTTGCTGTGATATTTGGAGTGATCATTAAATTGATAAATGCATTCTTATATGGGTATTACATGTTATTGAATTGATGAGAATTGAAAAATTCAAAAAAAAAATATTCCATTTTGTGTTTTTGATGATAAACATACTGCAAATAATATTTATAGAATGATTGCTTCTATTTTAAATGAATATAAATTGACCAAAAAAATTTTTTCAATTTCATTTGATAATGCTTCTGCCAACACTAAATCAATTATTAAACTTAAATCAATTTGTGAACCAAATGTTGGTGAAAAACTTTTTCATATTAGATGTGTATGTCATGTTTTAAATTTATGTATACAAGATGGTTTAAAAATTCTTGAATGTTTTATTTCTCCAATTAGAAAAGCTATTTCATATTCATAGGGACATCCGTAAGTGATGAAAAATTGGGCTAAATTTTGTTAGTAAAATAAAAAAAGACTAAAACGTTTTCCGAGGAATGTCCCAACTCATTAGAATTCAACATATATATTATTAAATGAGTCTTTTGTATATAAAGAATTATTGTATTTTTTTATTACTAACAATATTAAAGAAATTAATTTATATCCATAAAATTGAGAGATTTGTGGAAAATTTTGAATATTTTAAAATTTTTTAATGATGCTACGTATAAATTTAGTGGGGTTTATTATCTCACATCTCATTTGTTTTTTCCTACATGCATTAATATTGTTAGTGCACTTCAAGAATTTGAAAATGATAATATGTTAAAAAAATTATGTTTTATCAATGAAAAAATAGTTATCTTATTTTAAAAATGTATCCCCTCTTCTTTTTGTTATTTGTGTATTTGATCCTAGATGTAAATTTAAAGTTTTATCTGAATATTTGACTCTTTATTATGAAATATTAAATCTTGATGTAGAAGATAATGTTAACATAAATATAGTATTGAATGAAATTACAAAAAATGTTCTAGAACTATACATTGAATTTGTTAAATATTCTAGTTCATCTACTTTTTCTAATTCCTTTAAATTTAATAATTAATTATTCCGAACTGAATTGGTAAGTGTTGGTGTTGTTGAATATATATTATTACGAAGACAAAAAAGACTTAGGGAGATCCGGCTCTTTTTCCGAACTTGATAATTATCTTACCACTTCTTTTGAGTTTTGTGATTATTTTATAGATAATAATTTTTGAATTTTATATTGGTGGAGTCATCACGCCAATACATTTCCAACCCTTTCGCTGATTGCAAATAAGTTTTAGTAGCTTCGGTCTCCACTGTTGTGGTTGAACAAGCTTTTAGTCAAGATGAAAACATACTTGATGAAATACGATCTAGTATGACACTCTATTCACTAGAAGCACAATCATGCGTTGATGATTGGAGCAAGATCGAACTAAGAGTACAAAAGAATATAAAAGAAAATGAAGATTTGTATGATCTTTACAATGGGTCCTTAACGGGAACATCAACCAGTGGTGGAAACAGCGACTAAGGTAAAAGGGCCGAAATTGGTATAAGTTAAGTAGGCATTGCGTGGGCTTTGATTCCTCTAAACTCCAAAATGATACGTAGACAACTTAATTTTTGAAAAAAAAAATAAGTTCAAGCCTTTTTTTTAAAAAAGAATATGTTCCAACTTTTTCAAACAAAAAAATAAATTAAGTTAAAGACTTTTTTTTTAAATAAATAAACTAAGTTCAAGCAATTTTTTAATTTTTTAAGGCTATTTCTTTTAGAAATCATTTCAAAAATTTTAAAATTTTAAATTTTGAGGAAAAATATTATCTAATTTTTTATTTTATAATTATGCGATTTACTGGAATACTTATCCGAGAACCGGTCGGAACAATCGATTTTGAAACTGTTAAGGAATCGCAACTAGAATCATAATCATTTGGTTCTAAACTGTAACCGGAACCATCAATTTTTAGTTCAGTTTCGATTTTAAATTTTTTAGAATCGAAATTGTTAGTTCTAGAACCAAACCAAAACCTACGGCCAGGTCTATCTTTGGGAACCATCAATCTTGAGGAGGACATGGGGGTTAAAGATAAATAAATGGATTAAGAGAAATAAGAGAGAAACAATGTTCATAGAAATTAGATGAAATGGAAAATATAGCCGCCTTTGTCTCTTTCTCTTTAGTATTCTTTTGGAATTTGTTTTTTGAATTACCGTCGTTCGTCCTTTTTTGGTCAGATGGTCGATAGTGGTTTCTTTTTGTTACTTTGTATTATTTTTCTTTATTTTATTTAATTTTCTTTCTAATAACTTTGAAATGAACTTGAATTTAGTTTCTCAAATCTGTAATAATTGATAGATCATAAGTGTTTTTGGTACACTCTAAATGGGATTGTTAATTTCTCTCTTTTCATGGGGTTGTTACTCGTTATTAAGGAGTTTTTATGTGGATCTTTTATTTCTCTAGCAGTTCGAAATACAAAATGGATTTTTGGTGCTTATAATTGAAGACTTCAGATCTTCAAGTTCGGATAAGTTTCTTTTACCAATGGAACCTGATAATACAGCTTGTCTTTCAATAAAGTTTGGCATATTTTTTTGGAGGGGAAGAAAATTCGTTATATTAAACTGTTCTGCGAGTATCAGTTATAACAAGTTTTCTTAAAAACAATATTGAACACATTATTGTGAAAAGTTTTTCTTATCTCTTACTTGAAAATAGATCAGCTTTTACTCGGAAGATTAACTTCTTGTAGCGAGATCGAGATTGAGATCATCTCGAAACAGAAACTTCAATTTTTTTTCTATTTCTATTTCTTATTTCTATAGGAATATTACGATATATTATATCTATTATTAATGAATTGTCAAGTTTTTTTATTTTTTTTCTTTTAGAAAAAGAAAATAATTGAAATATGTACAACCCCAATAGCACAACCAGGGAGAAACACACATAAGCCTAAAGGGCCCTGACTCCCCCAATATAAAAAATATTTTAAATTTTAGTATTAAAAAAATTGGAAAAAAATATTTTATTTTGGCCCTTCATTAATTAAAATTATGATTTTACCATCCTAGTTCTTTGGGCCGGGTCGTAATCACATCAACATTTTACTGGATGCATATATATCATGAACTATCACTATTGATGTTAGAGGGCATCATATTGCATCACACTCTTGGCATCATGCATGTTGAAATTTCGAGATGAAATTATAGTAAGGTGGGTGAGTGATTGAAATCTCATGTTTCATGCATTATGATGTAACTTTGTCATGTGGTGATGATTCTTAATGCTATAAGTAATATGGTGATGGAAAATAGAGCGATGCATGAAATCAGTGTGCACTTGGGCTACTAATTTTATAATGAGGACTATCTGAAGTTGAGGAAGCAGAAGCTAGATGGCATTATATGATATAATTTGTAGTTTGGAAGGATAATGATGTAGTTGATGAATCATTGTGGTAAGCTTATATGATATATTTATCCCACTTGTGTGTTATGGAGATAGAAATAGAGGGCTCGAAAACTAGGCTTAAAAATCCTAACAGAATTAGAGGAGCTTGTTAGCTAAGTAGAGAGCACCAAGGGCCAAATGTCAGAATCACATTCATCGAATGTCCTAGATAGCAGTATTGTATAAAAAAATATGACATGCTATATTGTATACGCTTAATAATGGCAACCTTTGTTGCTAAAAATGAGATATAAAAACCTAATGAATTAGATTTTTAGATTGATGATTCGAATTTAAGGAGTGTGATCAATTATTGTATTCTCATGCTCGTACCAAAATAAGGCCCACGACCGCATTCCAGGATCACCTGCAGTGCATCTCGGCATCCTACATCACTCGACGCATGTCCAGTCTGATTTCGTGAAAATTAGGCTAATCCATTACAGTGGTCCTTTTGGGACATATGTGAGCCCATTAAGGGCCCATTAAATTAAAAAATTTAAACAATTATCGACATTAGTATAATATCAAAATTTAGAGTGATAAAATTAAAATTATAAAGTTTTGAAGTGAATTTATGGATTTTAATGCATATGAGCAAGTAAAGGGATGATGGGGAAGTGGATGAACGATTAATGCCTATTAGTATCGGACGTTGTGGTGTCTGGCATGGAAGTGACTAACGCTCCTCAGTCAACTTCTTGGCTGGTCTCCTTGATGACCGTAATAGCTAATACTCTGTTCCAATCACTGCCAAAAGAAACTAGCTCACTCACGTTGGAGTTAGACTAACTCCAGCTGCATGCCCAAATTTGTTGTAGTGTGGGCCTACGGTCCAAGATTTGCACTTTCTTTTTTATTTGTTTTGGTCCATGTTGTTTCTAAGGTTGCACGTCAATCAAAAATTAGATCCTCTTGTTGGGTGAGTTTATGGATACATTCTACATGACTACATTTGGTTATGTTTAATATGGAATGAAAAATAAAATTGAGAATACAAATATGGAATGAAAAAATGAAATAAAGAATAGAACAAGAATTTTTATGTCAAAACGGATAAGATATCGAATCGATTTGACGACAGAGTAAAAATTAGACCATTTCAAAGGATTAAAATGAACTTTTTTTTTTAAATTAAAATCAATCAATTTCTATTTTGCTATTGCTATGATTATTTAATTCTGATTCTCATTTAAAAGGATAAAAGAGGAAGATTCAATTATAAAACTCGAGCTACAAATTAAATTCACCAAAAGCCCTTTTTTTTCCTTATTGTTTTGGTTGGGAGAAGTATGATTGGCTTAGAATCCCCAAAAGAAATTAAAAGCAATATTCCTTCTTTCTATTATTTTGGTTTTTATTTTTTTTTATTTTTATAGCTTTTTATTTTATTTATTTGCTCTGTAATATTGCCATTCATTATATCTCTTCATCTTAAATCTTATTTTTCAAAACATTAATATTTTGGCTAATTGAATGAATGCCATTCATTATATCTCTTCATCTTAAATCTTATTTTTCAAAACATAAATATTTTGGCTAATTGAATGAATGCTATCAGTGTTCTGAAAACCGGACCATTCAGTGAATCGGTGAAGGTAAAGATTCACCGAACTAGAGGATTCGACCGGATTGAATACGGTTGAACCGGATTTTTATATATAATATTTTTAAATATATTTATTAAATAAAATTAAAAATATAGGTTAAAAAAAAGATTTTGAACTCAAATAAAAAAAATTTTCAAATTTGAATTTTACATAAAAAAATAAAAATTAGTAAATAATTTTAAAAAAATAAAATATGAATAAATTTAAAATAAAAAAATTAATTACCATAAAACATATTATTATTTTTCATTTAATTAATATATTAGGATTTGGGTTTATAAATAAAAAAGTCCAAAGATTAAAAATTAGTGGGCCAAATTTTTTGGAGGCCCAAATTAAAAAAAAAAACTCATTATTTATGGAAAATACTCTGATTTGAATCAAGCCAGTTTTGACCAGTTCATTCCGATTTTTTCACTGTCCGATTTTTCAACGCGATCCAGACCGAACCACAGCCCAATTTTCGATCGAACCGGCCGGTCCGGTCTGGTTTTCAGAACTATGATTGCTACAACCAAAACCTTAGTCCCCGAATCCTTATTGGTTTCAAAGATTGCTACAATTTTCTAACATGTTAATTGTTTACTTTAGAGTAAAAAATGAATTTTTCTTAAATTTACCTTATATGAAAACTAAGTGGAAATGAATGTGACTATTTTACCAATTTATTTTTTGCATTCATTTAATTACTAGGGCTGTGTCATTCATGTTACTATGATTTCAAAAGATATTAACATTTCTCATCTATTTTGGAGGTCGATAAAATTCACATCATCTCTAACTATTATTCACAGCTTAATGCGACTTTTAACATTGTGTCACTACACAATTACATGTTACGGCTCACCTAATAAGATGTCAAGATCAAACAATTCACTAGAAATATGTCGAAATTTTCCACATATGAGTTTTATCTCTTAGATCAGTCTGGGTGGGCCTGGCAAAAGGTGTTATTTATTAATCTCAGGTAATTCATATATACTTTGTTTTTATTTTTCAAAAGTTGAAATTATTGGTACAATAAGAAAAGGCTCCTGTGGATATAGCTTGAGGTGTGTCTAAAGAACACTATCCTGTAGGATAATTTACCCACTCTGATGTATCTCCCAGAATTCAACAAGCTCCTTAATAAAATAAATAGAAAGCGGGAGCAGCAACAAGCAATAGAACCCAACAAAAGAAGAAGAAGAGAACAAATGTTTTTCGTGTATTTCAAAGGCTATGCACTAAAGTATTTATACCAAATATCAAACCGTTAATAAGAAAATAGAAGGAGAGAGGACTGGGCTTCACATTAATCTTGCGCATGGGGGGAGGGTGAATCCATTTTTTACTCTTTACTAGTCCATGCCTCTATTTTGCTCTTTACTAGCCCAATAGGGAGAGTGCAATTATAAAACCAAGAAACAGGTTTTACTTTACCAATGTGGGACGAAGTCCCTTTTTGAAATATACTACAAAAATCCCCACATATTTCAAAAACATAACTCAAGGATATTTGTTGGGTTCTCTTTCTCGCATTCAGGTATGATGCTCCGATTCTAGTGTATTTAATACTATTAACCAGAACTAGAAAAATGAGACCTGACCTACAAAATATTTTGTGAAACTTTAGCTTTTTATGAATCAAGTATTCATTTTGTGGATCAAAAAATTCTCATTAACCACATTATACTCCCCTATAATTCGGTTGTTCAATGCAATTATGCGTCAATAAGTCATGTATGAGCCTAGTTATTCATGAGCGATCTAGAGATTTTACCAATAATCTTATAGTAGGAGACTATGCTTCACAATCATATAGGTCATTCCATCAAGTGTACACTACATATATTAAACCGCCTATAAAGGATATGGAATAAAATTAAGAGCGTTATTCGCCCTCACTTTTTATTGCAATTTTGCACTACCTACACCATAGGAGGGACATAAACTGATAGTTCTCAATAAATCAACTAATGACTTGTTATTACCCATATGAAACTTATTCGTGGGATTGCCAATCACATAGGTTGGGTTGCCATCATCGTTAATTTCTTGAATCAGTTGTAGTACCATTTCCCTCGATGTTTCATTTATTAATTTTCTTTCCAATGGTTTTGTCAGAGGATCGAACAAATTTACTTCTGACTTCACATGATAAATTGATATAATTCCATCTATTTGTAGCTTCTTGACCACATCATGTCTTAGATGAATATGTTTATTATTGCCACTAAAGGTCTTACTCTTTGTAATTACTATTGCCGCTTGACAGTAACAATGCATGGACACATAAGGTGTTAATTTTTTTTCCAATGGAATATTTACCAAGAAGTTTTCCAACCACTCAGCCTCATTACTAGCCAACTCCAAATCAATAAACTCTGACTCTACGATGCATTTAGCAATAATTATTTGTTTGGTTGATTTCCAAGAAATCGTACCACCACCTATGGTGAATATATAACCACTGGTGAATTTTTTCCCATTTGAATTTAAGATCCAGTTAGCATCATTGTATCCATCTAACATAGCAAGAAATCCACTATAAAGAATGTCAGAGTTCATGATACCCCTCAAGTACTCCATTATCTTGACTAAAACAGTCCAATTATTATTATTTGGATTGTGTATATATTTGCTCAATCTACATAAAATATATGTTATTTCAGGTCAAGAAAAATTCATTAAGTGCATCAGACTTCTAATAATATGTGCATAATTAGAATGAGCAACAAGTTCACCTCTGTTTTTCTTTAATTGAGAGTATGCATCATAAGGAGTGTTTGCTAGTGTAACATCATAGCGTCCAAATTTCTTAAGAAGTTTCTCGACATAATGTTTTTGTGACAGCAAAATATTATCACATTTCCTTATGATTTTAACTCCTAAAATTAGAATTGCTTCCCCCATATCTTTCATATCAAACTTCGAAGTAAGAACCTTTTATTTTACGTACTAATTCAAGACTAGTACTAAAAATAATCATATCATCTACATATAAACATATAATCACACAATCACTTCCAACTAATTTTAGTATAAACACATTTATCCACTTCAATTAAAGTGAAACCATCTCCAATTGAAACTTAATCAAATTTCTCATGTCACTATTTAGGAGCTTGCTTTAAGCCACAAGAGATTTCAGAAGTTTATATATTTTATTTTCTTGGCCAAAAATCTCACAACCCTTGGGTTTTTCCATATAAATTTTTTCTTCTAAATTACCATTTAAAAAGGTTGTTTTCAAATCCATTTGATGGATAAAAGTTTGTAAGTTGAAGCTAGAGCTATCAAAATTCGAATTGATAAAATTCTAGTAACAAGAGCGAAAGTGTCAAAATAATCTATGTTTTGCTTTTGAGAAAAACCCTTCACAACAAGTATGGCTTTAAATTTGTCAACAGTACCATTAGGATTAAATCTTTTTTTTTAAATCTATTCACAACCAATTTGTTTTTCTCATGGAGATGTAAATCAACTAAATTTCAAATTTTATTTTGCAAAATAGAATCAATCTTTGCTTTAATAGCATTATTCCAGAAATGAGCTACAGATGAAGAAATTGCTTCTATATACCTTAATGTCATGGACCAAAATTCTCCCCCAAAGCCAAAGGCTTGTTTCAAGGGCCTAAGGTATGGTTTGGGGGCCAAAGATGAGTTTGGACCCAATCTGGTCTTGAGAGGCAGGAAAAAAACCAAGTTAGGCTAGACTTGAGCTACAAGCGCAAGGCTTGGGTGAGCCTGTATGTAGCATGGCCAAGTCGTGCTGCGTGAGCAGATTGTGCAAGCTGGGCCAAGCTGTGGGCAAGTCAAGGGCCGAAACACTTTAGAATAGCCTAGACCACGAAAGAGAAGTCCAAGGGCGCAAGCAAGGCAGCCACAAGGCGAGGTAGGGCAGACTCAAGGGCTCTGGAGAGTTCCAGCACACGTTGGGGCCTTCCAAGCGCATGGGCACAAGGCCTGCAGCTAAGTCGTTGGCAAAAGGGGCTAGAGACTTTTGGGCGCTGCGGGCAAGAGACACTCCTGTGATGGGGTTAAGCTAGTGTTGGGCACTGGACAGGCAGCAAGGTCCTAAAATTTAAAACGTTGAACTTTCATTTGCATCAAACAATATAATTTTAGACTAAATACTTCATTTTATCAATAATAATACATAAATAAGAAATAACTTGTAAGAAAACTCTTTTCAAATAGTTTTTATAGAATAGGTTTGGGGAAATGCATAGACTTGCCCCTCAAATTTATATGTCAATTTTCTTTTTTATAATTATTTTTTACATTTATATTTGAATATAATAAAAGAAAAAAATATATATATTTTCTTTCACTTGAAAATCGCAAAATTTCAAAGAAAATAAAATATTATTATTAAAAATTGACAATTTTGCACTAATTAAAAATTTAGAAATTGACAATTATTGAAAATTTAGGAGTATTAGAATAATTTTATAGAAATAATGAAGTGATTAATTTTTTTCCAAATATGTAAATCTACAGAGATTTTACATTCTCCATTATAATAAATTTAGGTTCTTTTGATAGCTATTGTATTTCCTAAAAAAAAAAATATTTCCGTTCAAACAAAGGCTTAAATTTTCAAAGTAATTTTGAATTAATGGCTTCTCTTGGTTCTCTTCTTCTCAAGAAAGAAGGGCCTCCGTCTCTAACCGTGGTTAATTTCTGTTATTCTGTACCCTAAAATTTCTGAAATGTAAGATAGTTGGCTAGATGAGGATAGAGCATTCAAGTAAAATAAACTGCTCATGCTCTTAGCTATTCAAAATTCCAGAGAATAATGGAAGGCAAGGAGTTATACCATATCACTCATTCAAAGCTTGCACTTCTTAACTCTTAGTTCTGAAAAGTGCATCAAATATTCGAAACTCAATGACCAACAATTGTCACCGCAACACCAATGCAGATCCAAAATGATTATTTTTAGAAAAAAAATGTTGGCAGAGCTTACTTGATTGTATCATTCTGAACAAAAAGGAATAGAGATAAACACATGGTTGGATAAAAATATCAAGACAGAAATGTGTACTCTCAAGTCAAGCAACCATAGGACACATGCCCTTCCTGATGAGTGTGCCTAATTTCAACATGAAGATCCCCTCAATGCTTATCTTCTTCTTCGCAGAACTTTGAGTACTCGTCTGCGTCCTTCAAGTTCTTTAGCTCATCAACATCACTAATATCAACCTTTATAATCCATCCTTTCTCGTAAGGGCTTGAGTTTACCTGGAAAATGATGAATCAAATAAACTTTAAATAACACTTTTAAGGATGTGCATTGATGCAACCACACAAAACATATAAACTGGAAATGCTAGTGTATTTCATATAAACTGGGACCAGGACCAGGACCAAAATATACTTAAGAGCTAGTTACGTTCAAGCACAACTCCTCAAAGGATGTGTCCAGCAACAGCTTTTTAAGTGGCTTTGTCAAAACGCTAAATGCTATTTTTTTAATGTTTGGTAACATAGCATTTGATTTAATTTTTAGAAGTTAAAATATCATTTTATAAAAGGTTAGCCTCTTTAATATTTAACTTTTAGCATTTTATAAAAAGTTATCTCAAACAGATAAATACTACTACAACAATTGACAGCTATCAAAATAATTAATTTTACCGAATAGACCCAAAATGTTTATCGTACATGAACAGACCATTGTGTTTGAACTCATTGTAGCATATATTTTTCTGAGTACAGCTCTTAGATATAGCAGAACAGATATTATGGAATAAATTTGGAGGAAACGGGACTAATGGTAAATCGAAGGAAAAACTAGCTATGTTTGAAAAGAAACATATGCCAACAACAACGAACAGGGACAGGACAAGTACAGGGGAGCAAATTCCTCACATACAAACTCATCTGCAACCTGAATATGGCTGCAATATAACCTTTCATAGCATAAAAGGTAACTTAGGTTGGGTTTGAGTTCTGTTGAATACTAAATACTGGAATATGTGAGACAACCTGAACAAAACATCTTAAGTCCATCAAACATCGAACAGAATATCAAATATAACAAGCTTATACAACATCTAGCACAAAACCATTGATTAATCCAGTTAGCAAAAAAGTAATATCTACACTGGCTGGAATAAATCATTTAACATGGACTTTATCCTAGTAATTTAAACATTAAGAACAAAATAAATAACTTAATGAGGAAACTAATTTGCATATAATGTTTGCATGCTTATATTCATTAACAACATTTCTTTTACTAATTGTCGTGCAAAATTGATTTAAGAAAAAAGAGAAAGAAATATCACTCTAACATAAGGTCAAATACATTAAATAAGTTAAAAATACAACCATAACAACAACTATTACAATTATGCATACAGTAGATATTTTGCAATAACTTCCCCCCATGTGATTCCAGGTCTACTTCATCCCTGTTTAGCACCCTCCACCACCAATGTATCACAAATATAAAATGGGGCACATGGAATACATGCAAGACATTACTAAACTATCTCAGGTCATCCTGAACTTGTCCTGTTACTAACTAAATGACATGGGCTAATACAATTCTGACCAAAACAGGATTCAGATAAACACAAAAACAATCACATATCTGATATGTCAAACTCCAGGTAGAAGGAAAAGGAACATATAGAGTGTATGCATGGAACCAAGGATTTATAAACCAAATATTGCCATCAAAGTTCAAAAACAGAATTTGGAACTGTAAACATCAAAGGTAAAAAAATATGTACTGCCCAGATCAGTTTACAGCCAGTAAACCACAAATAATTATGAGAAGCTTAGAAATACTATGAAATTTAATGGCTATTTTGTTTAGGAGGTCAATAACAACTATGGAACTATTAGCAATGACCCTAATAGGAAAAACAAAGTGAAAGATGTCCACGCAAGTGTATTATGACTTCCAGTTCAGTTAATGACCTAGTAACTCTAGACCTCACAATTCATGACTTCCATTTGAGGTACCAAATACTTGGGCTTAGCATTTCTAACGTGTAAAAGTTGAATTCGTCTGTTCTATAGTTCCTTTGAGCAGTACGAATATGTTGACATTGATCCAGGACATTGCAGGAAACGAGTCCTTAAGAATCAGTGCGACTCCAAAATTTTTCGAACTGCAGTAGAGAAAGGACAACAGAACATAAGCTACATTTTCCTTAACGAGCAGCATCTACTTTACATGCAAATGAGGTTCATCTGGCACTTCTTTACTTTCCTTTTCTCATTATACATTAGTTAAGCTTGCAGATGACCAGTAGTCATACACTTGGTCTTGGATAAAGAAAAGGTTACAGTTGCATAGGAAAAGACTATTAGATTGACAGTTCATGACCTTACGGGGAAAAACAGATCCTAACATATGCATGTACAACACAGCATTTGAAAAGAGAAAAAAAAAACACAGTAAAATGCTACTTTGAAATAATTTCACATGTAAAATTAATTTGGAAAAGAAAAATGGCACCATATAAGAGAACTAACCAAACCAGGGGAGTTGTTCAGTTCTTCATTGACTTCAACAACTTTACCAGAAATGGGAGAATTGACATCACTTGTAGCCTTAACACTTTCAACTGCACCAAAACTGTCACCCTGCTTTACAGATGCACCCACTTCTGGTAATTCAACATATACAACATCACCTAAATGATCTTGAGCATGATTGGTTATACCGACAGTAGCAGAATTTCCATCAACTTTCACCCACTCATGACTGTCCGCATACTTCAAATCCTTTATAACTATAAGTTAAATGAAGAAGTATCAGCAAAAGCAACAAATACTCATAATCCCACAAACTGAAAACCCAAAAAAAAAAAGGGAAGAAACAAAAACAAATGTAGATGACAGCTGAATGTGAAATTAATGCTGTAAAATGTTACAAGAACCATTGTTTAATACAACGGAAAGGGTATGGATATGAACTACAATGTTGCAGCACAGAGATCCAAAGCAGCCACTGCTTGCACAATTACAGAGAGGAAGGACTAACCTCAAACTTCTCTTTCCAGAACCATACTTGGTGGGATCATAAGTGCGTAAGGTCCTTCAGAAAATGTACCTTTTCACCTATTTTGACTAGCCTATATACATTAATAATCTAACAACAACAACAACCAAGCCTTAGTCCTAAACTAGTTGGGGCCAGCTATATGAATCCTCTGTTCAAATATCCATTCTGATCAGGTTAAAAACAATGCAAAGCACAAATATAGGTCAGAAAAAAATTTTGAAATACTAAAATAATATGTTTAAATAAGATGATCTGATCAATCTCTCTCCGAAATGTTGACTTAGCCTATATACATATGTAATCTAAATGAGTATATTTGATACGATGACATGATCAATCTCTCCCTGACATGTACATACAGCCAAGAAAACTATATAAGTCAGTTTATAGTTTTATTCCATTCCCATTGCCATATATCTCGAGTATTAGCTTTACCCTATACTTGAGCACCAATATAATGCTCAATAATCTAGTGATGGTGCTGTATATAGATTCTACTTTGTACATAATTATCAGCTAGACGAACACCAAAAAAGAACAAGTCTTTAACCAAACACTGAGGAAGGAAAAACAAAGTAGTACTCGAATCTTTGGCAGCCCACTCCAATCATGTATTATTGAAGATGACAGAAATCACAACCGAAGATATCACAAAGTACCCAAAAGATAGGCAGAGTGAAGGAATATAATACATTGAAAATGAAAAGGAATTTTAGCTTGATCTCAACCACAACTACTGAACAAGGAACACTTTTTCAAATGAACTTTCAATCAAGACAACAAAAAATATTGGCTTTTATTAATAAAGAACAACATATTTCCTGCAAACATAAGGATTCAAAGCATTAGAAAGATTTGACAAATATATATACTACTAACCAGACAAACAAGTATTGTTAATATATTTATTTTATCTACCATTACTGTGCGGTATTGTTTCTTATATGCTTCTGCATGAGAATTTAACTAAAATCAAATCTCCACTCGAATTCCACAATCTCCAAATACAACGCTGCTAATTGTCATGAATTAACACTATTACACCGTCAACATCATTGCTGTCCCCATCTGCTACCACCATGCAACTACTAATATTTACAAACCCAAAATATCACACAGCATCTCTAGCTAAAAAAGTGGTTTTCAATTTTCAAATAAGAGGATACACCAAAGATACCCCATTTCCATTTTCGTCGACTAGAAAACTAACATCATTACTAAAAACAGTTCTCACTTTCTTAATATAAACTAGATAAAGAGATCTAATCATAAGAAAATATCAATAATCACTCTTCTTTCAATACAATCATCCATCTGATAAAAGCAGCAACAGTAAATGTCTATGGTCAATGTCAGTGCATCAATCACAAAATGCAATCAAAACTTAAAAGATAATACATAAGATCAAAACCGCAGCCAAAGCCAAAACCAAACACAACCCAGAGCAAAAAAACGAATCTTTTAGCAATAATATAACAAAGAAGATCTAAATCTACATGAAAAACCCGTGGATCAAATATACTTATATTCAAACGTTACAGTTTAAGACACTGAGGGCAAATAACTAAAATAAAATAAATAAGTAGGAAATCAATAAAGCATAGAAAGTAGTTGCTATCACTTACCAGAAGAAAACCCTCTATGGAAAACCGAGATCCTGAGGTAAGAAGCAGCTCTTGAAGCCCACAACAACCGTGTAGCCATGGGGAAAGAGAGAGAGAATCTAATATACTATATTCAAAGCTTCCCTTGCCAAACACTGTATTACTTCAATACTGCTGCTCTCTCTCTCGTTCGTATTGTGTCAACTTATATGAGTTTGTTTTTATATTGGAATCGGAGGGTTGGTGCCTTGGGTGTTTTCTGTATTACACCAGTTTGTTGTCTTCTACCTACGTTTTCTTTTTTATTTCTTTTTTCTACTTTAAACTGCTTTGGCTTCGTTTTAATTTTTTTTATAATTCTCATCTCTGTCAATATTGAACCAATTAATTTTGATTCACTCTGAATAAATTCATAAAGAAACTTTATATTTGAAACTTTAATTCAAAATTTTAATTAAAAAAAGTCTCATCTCTTTTTTCTTTTTAAATAAAATAAATTAATGTTATTTAAATTTTATATTATAATATATTATATTAATTATTTTAAAAAATTTATTTCGAAAAAAATTATCTTAAAAAATTAATTTTAATATTTTATAATGTTCAACTATATAATTTTTTAATTAGAATTTGTCTAATTTTTCATTTAACCAACTAAAAATAAATTTAATAAATTTAGTAACTGCAATTTAATATTTAAAATTTACATTTTTTATTTCATTCTATTACCAAAAATATAATAAAAAATAAAAATTTAACAAAAAATAATATTATAATTAAAAGGTAATAAAATATAAGAGTATTAAATTTAATTTTTGATAATATATTTTTGAATACGTAGGGATTGAATAATAACTCGCACAAAGTGTGATATTTCAAAACTATTTAACAAAATATTTAAAAAATGATATAATACTTGGATAAATTAAAATAAAAAACATTAAATTAAATTTTTTTTAAAAAAAGGAGCTTTAATCACTATATTTTATTAGAATAAAAAACTAATTAATAATAATATTGTATAAAAATAAAAAAAAATGGAAATGAAAAGGCTCGATATGGTGGTGGGTGGATGTGTCAACAAACCCATACAAAGGCAAAGTTGGTGAGTGATAACTAATGATAATGACCCCTAAAGCTACACCCCAAAAACCATTGCATAAAAAAAAAAATGCCGACTACTTTTACCAAATTAACCTGTGTGCATCTCAATATTTTGGAGCAACTATGCATATTGTCATTCTAGCAAATGGAGAGTGTTCTTCGAAATGCAACAGGGAGAGTGTGGATTTTGTATTTAGAATGAAAAAAAATATGAATTTAAATTTTATGAATTAAATTTTATAAAATTGGATTAGTTTAGTTGAAATACTATTAAGGTTATTGAAATTTACAAATGAATTTCATATATTAATCCACTAATATTTATATTAACTAAACTGTCCTCTCACCTCAAATATTATTGACTAAACTGTTTCAATCTATATTTTTAAGTATTTTTTTAAAAGAGTATGAAGTTGTTGACTATGATTATATATTAAATCTAAATGAATTTTTAATTTTTAATATACTTTAATATATAATAAAAATAAAATTTAGGATTTAAAATTTAAAATTTAATAAATTAATTATGGTAGAATATGAATGATTTATTTATATTAATATTTTTGTTAAATTATTCTATGAAGATTATTTTAAAAAATAAAAACAAATGAATTTTCGTTTAATAATTGTTCTAAACATAATTTTTTAAAATTCAATTAAATTTCTTATTTTAAATTACAATATATTAAATATGACAAATTTATTTGCAAATAAATTTATAATTATAATTCATTTATTACAAACGGTACCTTAACGCATAATTCAAAGATCGGTAAAATTAAACATAACAATATACTCTAAAATCTTAATTTATGTAATTACTCATCAAATTTCTTTGGTTATACTATTCATGGAAGTTAGAAAATGTTAATCATATCATATATAGAAGATTCCAGAAAAAATTTAACAATTTAAAATACTAAGAAAAAGAAAAAGGCAATGGAAATATATTAAATATTGTCTCCAAAATTGTGAGGTTATAATACGACAGTTCCCAGCAGATCATTACCCTATTGAAAATAAATAACACAAAAGGATGAATAATCAATGTTTCAAATAAATTAATAAACAATTCTTAAAACATTGGCTCTGTGGTAAATTAACCAAACACAATAATCTTAATTGAAAGTGACAATGTTCTTGCTATTACTATAACAATCTTCAAACCTGACCTGATTATTTTGCCAATGGCATGCAATACAAATTTTGTACCCTTCAAATTCACATCCAGTATTTTGTAGCTGGGGTAGTGCGCACGCTTGCTCCTCATTGCTAAGAATGCGTTTTGATAACTTAAAACTTACTGACTCCAAGCATCAGAACCCTTCAATCCCATTCCGTTCAAGAGCGTCTTAATTACTTGGTCAGTGTCACATAATTTGCATTATTTTTTGCTTCCAAGACAATGACTTACAGTTTATTCATCACTTGATGTGCTGTTTCCGGTGCTGCCAACCCAATACTGTTTGACAGCAACCAAAATCTTCTCCGGAACAAGAGGCCCGTCCTCGTGATCCATCAGTTTTATATCCCATCTCATGCCTCCTGCAATATTCTTAACTTCATTGAGAACATCAACCTCGTCCCTGAATATTACTGACCCTTCTGGACGCAAAATGCGATCCATTTCCAGAAGGATGTCCTCAAACTTACACCTGATAAAGCATTCAATATTCATCAGAAACTAGCAGCAGTGACAAGTTTTGGTTATTAAACCCATCAAAAGTCATAATTAGATGGGTCGCAAAAAAATATTTCCAAGTTGAAGAAAGGCATTATAGTAACCCCAAAATTGGGACTTCCATTAAAAGAAAAAAGGTATTACAAGAAAATTTAGATGCGCACCTGTTCTGATACAAGCTAAATACACCATTGGCATGGATGAGATCATATGTCCTTGGGTATGTTGAGAATCCTTCACACCTGAAAGAATAGAACAGCAAAAGAAAATGTCACTGAGATTTCAAAGAAATGACTTCTGGGGTTTCAATACTAAAATTTTCAAGTTTATCTTTAAATTACATTTGAACCATGAGATGGAATTAACAAGGGAACAATCACTTTATATCCTCATCAACACTCTGAAAAGGGTATGGATATTAGAAATTTCCTAGAGCTATGACTGAGCTATATTTAAATCATTAGCATGCATAGTTTTCTAGTCAATACCCAATTCTGCAAATGGTATGTTGAACTTGAGTTACTTTCACAAAAACCAATGAGTTGAAACATGGTTAGAGGAATGGCAGCAAGAATAAAAACTAAAGAGAAGTTCACAAATAATGAAATTCCACTAAGTGTGCACTTCAAGTTTCATGGGATTGAAAAGGTCAATATGCAAAGCTTATTTTGTCGGTACTACTACAAAAGAAAACTCATACAATAAATTCTTACTAAAGCTCAATATGATTGGGAAGCTACAGTGCTGCACCAGTTTCGCACCAGCAATGTGACATTAGCCACGTGTGTTTCCTGGTTCAGCTTGTAAAGCCTCAAGGAGTTGAGCTTTTGGACTTGGGATTAAATCCCTATCACATCCACTGGACCAAAAGACTTGCAATAGCAGAAAATAAAAGGTACTACCACACAATATCTGATCACTATTAACATTGGCAGTAAAGAGAGGAGATTTGGAAGAACGTACCAGTCATGATAAATGCCAACTAAACCTCTCTCATAAATAACACCTAGAGTGTTCTTGGCAACTGTAGGCACAACATTCATCACCCAAGATTTTGGTGATTCAAGTGCTGCTGCAAATCCGCCAAGTCCAGCATTCATATCCATCACATTCCGATATCTTGTTGTCCCAATCAATCTGTTGATCCTTTTATATTCTTTTACATGCTTTTTCCAAAGTTGATTATCTTCTTGATAAGATTCAGTTGTGACACCATCAACCAGTCCGTTAGCTATTCGAGGAGGCACTGCAAAAAGCCTTTCTGGAAACTTCTTTAACTCCCCACCTGCTACTTCTTTTGCGTTGTTTACCTTAGGGAAAGGGGTTATACATGTTTCCATTTCCTTGTACCTAAATGAACCATTAAAGGAATTAGTATGGAAAAAAATAAATAAAAGGAAAAGCAACTTGTAGAATTTGCAAGAGAGTTTGTAGGCAGGAGCAATTTTCCCCTTTTGAGGAGGCATGGTATCTTGTTCAGAACATGACAGATAAGAGTATTCAGGCGTGGCTAGAAGGGGTGAGCATTCAGCCAATTTGAGTAACAATTTTAAGAACCAAAATTTTTTACTTAATTCAATTAAGCCCAACTTATCCGAATCATTTTGGCTGAATTAATTTTGGTCCCCCGAAATTAAAGAAAATAAAAACACAATTAACCGAACAAATTAACCAAAATTTGTAATTAACTGACTTTAACCAAAATAAAAATTAACAAAAATTTCTAATCACTAATTAATCAAAATAAAAAAAAAAAACTGACATTTTTTTTAATTTTATTATCTACTTAAATAAAATGACATAGTTTTGAGAGTTGATTAATTTGATTAATTCGGTTTTGATTAACTTTTAATCAATTATCAAAAATTTAATTTTCTTTAACCTAACTTTTAATTGAACATTTATTCACCGAATTAAAATGGTCAAATTGCCTGAACTGAATGCTCACCCCTAGTGGTCAGAACATTAATTTTTTTTAGATCACTTTATGCACGTATAAAATGGCCTAAAAAGAGAAAGAAAGTCCCTAGACTGGAAATAGCATGTAAGTGAAACAAATTTGGCGCAGATTGACTTTGAACCATTTTATTATAGTTTCCATAAACTTCTTTATCTTGCCATTACATATGCATAAGCAAATCAAAATGAATGGAAACTCACCAGACATCATCAGCATCATTTGATTTGCATATACTTGCAAACTTTCTTTGGCAGTTTTTGTCATTAACCCGTTTTCTCCAAATAGCAATATCTCCTTTCTCATATTTTTTCTCCCAGCAAAGGCTTTCTGCAATCTCTTCAATCTTATTTTGCTCAGCCTGGAGATCACTCTTAGACCGCTTCCAGGTCTGATAGTAGGTCTTCCAATTAATTGGAGGGCCAGACAGAATCCAGTATCCTCCAGGCCTGAGTACTCTATCAACTTCCATTAGGTACATACCTTCTGCATACAAAATAGAAGTCACCGAGGATTTATTCCATAAAATCAAATAAAAATCAGTTAAGTGCAAAGTAATTAAAGAAGCAGGGCACACTAAGGCACAAAGGGATCCTGGAGCCTAGAAGCAAGGCACAAAGCACAAGGTGAAGGCGCATGCTCAATCGAAGCGAGGCGGCCCAAAAAAGAAAAAAAAAAGATTCCTAATCATAAAATAGAACATATAGAATCTAAATGGACGAGTGGAGGCTAGATCACAAAGCACATCACTGGTTTTGTGTTGCATTTTATTCTTTTATTTATTTATTTTATGTAAGCAGATGCTACTAGACAACTTTATATTTAAAGAAAACCTCAGGTGACTTGTTCAGGAAAACAAAAAAAAGAAAGGCACGACTTTCTTGAGCCTGAGGTGCAAAAAAGGCACATGCCTAACCAAAGGTGATAGCCTAAGTGAAGTCGCCCGCTTGAGGACCATTCCGGTGCAAGCCCTTGAACCTTAAGTAAGGCACACCTTTAATAACTATGATTAAGTTGAAATGAAAGGCAGCAAGGAATAAAAGATTTGACCCAAAATTTCTTTTTTTTTTTCTTTTCCCCTGACATCACAAATTTATCACAAGATTCAAAGTTCAGTTGAGTTTTTCCCCCAATAACAAATTTACCTCAAGAAACTTAAACCTTCAAGTTTCAAATATATAAAATAGAACAAATTTATAACTAATGAAAATTGTTGTATGACATACTACATATCTTTACGATAGCAACAGGGAAAAATACAGAAAACCATCACATACACCACAACATCCATAAGATCCTAATCATAACTCAGCAAACAAAAGCAATGATGCATTACCATTAATGTATAGCACATGGATATTTATGCATTGCATCATGTACGACAAAGAGAAATTGCATATCAAATCCTTAAGGCTTTAGTTTATATGATGACACAAACACATATATTGCTACAATTTATCCCATTTTTATCACAATTCATAATTTTTTTTTTCTTTTGAATTGTAATTGAATTCACAAATTCCTTTTACCTAGTGACTAAGCATAAATTACTAGATATTTCCATTTTTAAAGAAACTAATATAGAGACATCTTATTCATTTTGTCATTTGCAAATCTGAATACAGAATACTGAGGAAATATAGAAATGAAATCACTCTAGAGAATAAAGGCTTAAAATGTTAAAATTATATGATAAATAATATGGCTGGGCACATGCAACAGCTCTAAGGTTTATACTGATGGATTGATTATGGAGAAGTTTATTGCTTTCAAAGGTAAAATTCAGTTCACATTCAATGGAGATAATGTTATTTTTTTTACCAGGCTTTCTGCAATGAATATTAAATCAAAGTGCTTGGGACTTGAAATTAAGGACCATCACTAATCAATATACTGTAACATTTCATGAACCAAAAGTATTTGAAATTTATTGTTTCTACTGTGGATAGTTATTGTCGTAAGCAGTCTGACAGTAAGATAGTTTCATTTGCATTTTTAGTTTCAGTAAAAAACTTGAGTTAATTCTATAATACTAAATATAAAAAGGCAAAAAAAATCCCACATTAATTTTAACATTAGAAACACTTACCATTCGAGGTCCATGGTATTAGACATCGAGAGCATTGAGCCATATCAAAAGATCTTGATGGGTATGGAAGACGTATTGATCCAAGAACCCCAATAATTGCAGGTACTCCCCGCTCCAATGCAAATTGTACCTGTGCTTCGTGATTGTCCCGTGGTGCAAAGGACATAGCTAATACATTTCTCTTCATTAGGTATGCACCCCAGCTTGCAACCTATATAATTATAGGATTCAGTAATTCAGCAATCATATAATATAAAGCTTAAACAATCATAATTGATTGAGAATGTTCTCTTATTAGGAATCAATAGAGGAGAGGAGGAAGGAAGAGAAAACATATTACAACTAATGGTGGAACAAAGAATATGAGCTTATATAAAGTCTGTCACTTGTTTTATACATGCCAAAGATAAAACCAAGGATTCATTAGCCGAATAAAAACAAAGGACTCATATAGCCGAGTCCATCAAGTCTGAGATAAAGGCTTAGCAGTTATTCTAGTTGTTGTTGTGTTGTCAAATATAAAACCAAATAAAAACGGAAACCAGTAGCAATCCACAACCATAGCTCATATTATATCAAGTGAAATCAGACAAGTTTTACACTATGTTTATTGAAAGAGGAAAGAAGGGGCACAAGATATAATCTACAATAGTAGAGTATAAAAAGCATGAACCATGTCATACTTATCAATTCCTAAAATCAGGTCTTAAACAACAGGGAGCTACCAGTCCTCCTACATGTCCGATGTTTTGATAAATATATAACTAAAAGGCCAAAGCTAACAACATATTACAGTTAAAAACTTAAAATAAATACTGACTTGCTACTTGGAGAAGTAAAGAACAAAAAATTGTTCTAGGCAATTGAATCCATAAAAGCTTGAATATATGTTTTGATTAGTATTTTGATTGGAAAGAGATTAGAATAATATGAAACATACCCCACAGCCTGTATCGAGAGCAGTTCTGACAGAGCCATCTGCAATTGGGATCACTGATGCAAGTTCATCAATGTATTTATCTGCGCCTTGAGGGAACATGGTTCCTCCTCCTGGAAATTTGAACACATTACCCTGAAACTGCACCCAATTCTGAACAGCCTTCTCCACAGTCAAACTTTTATATGGAACATTAGCATAATGGACATAGTCACGGCCTTTTGGCCATGGAAATGGAGTCATATACCCTTTTGGTGCTGGAATAAGACAATGCAATTTTTCTTCTTCTGGTGGGCAGTGTCTTTCTCTGTATATCATATTTTCCCGTGGAAACTTCATTGCTCGGTCTTGTTCTTGACATGGAGTATAATCGGTATATTTAACATCACATGGCTTGAATACTACAGTTTTTGGCTTAGATGGTTCAATAATCTCTACAGTATTGTGACGTGGTTCAAAGTTGAGATCAGGAAAGATCTTGCAATCTGTCTCCTTGGTTACCTGAAAGGCTATGCTATCTCCTTTTCCAAAACCACTCTTCTGCCATGCTCCCAAGACATAAAAGAAACAGCACAAACAAAACACAATAAATATTGACAGAGGACCTCGCGATCTGCTACCAGGAGGGTTATGCTTTGAGCCCATGATATGGCTAGGACAATCCCCTGGGGCATATTGTCAAGATACAGTATTGTTAAAAACAACAACCTTGTATATAGAAGCTAAAACTGGAGAGAGTGACCATACTTCTTCAAAAAAAAAAATCTATCCATCAAATGATAAAGAAATTATTCAACACAACCAGTTGCGACCCACCTTTACAATAATGGAATCCATCATCTACTTTTTTTAGGTGCATTGCATGTATTTGTGACTGCAGAGTGAACTATGTATTAAATTACTAATTGACCAGGTGCATCGAATAATTTCTCCTGATTGACCACACTTGCACTACATAGCCAATCAAGATGCTCATTAACAACATTAATCTCAGGAATAATTCAAGAATCAGCTCCAGAGCTAATTATTTAGCATGGGAGCCCAAGTTCATATAAAACCCACATTGAAATCCCATACTTTCCAATGTGGGATCCAAGACAAGTCCCATACCTTGTCTTGCAACTAGGATCCTAACACATGATAGCAAGACAATAGTAAAAAAAAAAAAAATCATATTTTCAATAAAATTGTGAGTAGAGTAATGCTAGTAAAAAAGATAACACTATATGGAAGCAATAAAGAATATCTATTAACATAAAACCATAAATCTTCTAGTGAAGAATGCTCATCAAGTAACAATGCTCAAATCAAGCGACTGATTTCAAATCTCAGAATTAATAACATTACAGATCAAAGAAATACTTAATACACTCTCTCTCAACTTGAGACCTACACTAAACTTAAAAGCCGGCCTTTCCCAACCAAGATTATGAAAAATGCTGTAAAACTAATCTTAATCTAACATCCTTTGATCCAAGAAACTTGGCCAAACTAAGCAGAAGCTATCATTCATATTCAAATAAGACCAATCTCATAATTCTTTCAGGAAACCCACTAGATATCAAAAAAAAAAAGCAACAGTGTGATCCAAAGGCAAAGATCGGATGAAATGACTACATTTCACAAAACCCAGATAAGAAATTGCCTTAAAAAATAAAGAGAAACGGATCAAACCTGAAAAGAAAAGTAATTGGAGCACTTCAACTACAACCTCTAGAGTAGATCTCTATTAGTTGTAGAAGAGGTAACAGTGTTAGTGCCCAGTGGAAGTAAAAGAAGCAAAAGCTACTTCTATATCAGGAGAGTAAGAGAAGCAGATATTTGAACGCTAAAGTTACGCATATATACATAGATACGGAAATGCAGTTAATTAATAGTTGGTGTTTTTTTTTTTTTAAGTTATAATCAGATGTGCTTAGTTAGCGGCGAATAAGGAGAGCATAATTAGCGTTTTCGGTTCGAATTATCCATTGTTTTTTTTAACAAAAATAAAAACAATAATTACCCATTGTTAAAAAATAAAAAATAAAAAACTAAAGAGATGGCGCCGACGCCGTGTACGGGCATTTTGACGCACAAGCTATTTATTGCTCGTCATCTAAAATTAAACAGTTAATTATAAATTTTAAGCTTAATTATTAAAAAATGCCTGAATTTATAAATTGTTTTTAAATTTAGTTAATATTTTAAATTTTATCATTACTTTTTTTTTTGTCAATTATAACATTTATTTAGAATCTATTAATATTTGTTGATGTATCTTTTAAATGGGCTAATTTTTTCTAAATCATGTTTACAAACACGTCACGTAAGAAAATTAATTAAATGCTTAATCACTAAAAGAAGCTTGAATTTATGAATTTTTTTTAAATTTGGTCAATACTTTTCATTTTGTCAATCAACACCTTGTATTTATTTTTCTTTGTCAATTATAGCTTCCGTAAAGAATCCGTTAATGTTTGTTGATATGTCTATTAATAGGGTCTAATTTTTTTTAAATCACACCCACGTCCCACGTAAAAAAGTTAACTTGAACATAAAAATACATTAAACGATATCGTTTTGCAGTAGAACACTATATTCAGTATTTTTATATTTTGCTTGTTATTTTTTTAGGATAAATAAATGTTAAATATTTTTATATGACTTGTAAACCTAATAGATGAGTTCTTATCTATCAAAATATATAGTCATATATAAAAAAGCTGATGCCTCAATTTACTTTAAAATTGATAAAAAAAATAAAATCAAAATACTGAGGCTTAATCACAAAAAAAAAATCTGAACTTATCAGTTTTTTTTAAATTTGGCCAATACTTTTGATTTTGTCGATCAATACCTGGTATTGATAGACAAAATAAAAAATATTGGCCAAATTTAAAAAAAATTCAGAAATTCAGGCTTTTTTTGATAATTAAATCTTTAGTTAGTTTTCTTACGTGGCATGTACACCTGGACGTGATATGGAAAAAATTGGACATTATTAATGGACACATCAGCAATATTATTCTAGACAGAGCTATAATTGATAAAGAAAAATAAATACAGGATATTGATTGACAAAATTAAAAGTATTGACCAAATTTAAAAAAATTTCATAAATTCAAATTTTTTTTAGTGATTAAGCCTAAATTTTATGTCTCAATTTTTTAAAATTTTTATTTCTGTATCTTAATGAAAAAACATTTATAATTATATATTTAAATTTAAAAAAAATTTTAATCAGGTGTCTCTAGTTTATGAGGCCATGTCGGAAGTACAAATGGAACATAGACTTTGTGCCAAAGTGGATATTTTGCTATTTGATTTAGTCTTATTAGCTTCAATATCTACCATTCGCTTGCCCGAGAGCTCAACAGATTTGATCCTACAGCTACCATCCTCTCACTACCCTCAGCTAGGTCATTTTAACAGAAACTTCTCTCTACAAACTCTGCAACGCCATAGCCACTTATCACAATGAAAATTATAAAAAAAGAAAAAAAAAAAACTAGTCTCTCTCTCTCGTCACAACGAAAATTAGAAAAATAGAAAAGACTAGTGTCTCTTCTCTCTTCTCTCTCTCTCTCTCTCTCATCACAACGAAAACTAAAAAAAAAATAGTTTTTCTTCCATCTCTTTCTTTCTTCATTGGCTATGGATGTTACGATCTCTTCTCTCTCTCTCTCTCAATCAGAAAGAATGATCCTTTCCCTTCTTTTGTGAGAGGCGTGGTTCGTCTAGAAATCACGCACAACATTGATGTCACGGGAAAGAAAATGGAATAGGAAGGCGACCGTGCTGCAATCGTGAAACAGAGAGGAAAAGAGAGTTTTGATCCTCTATTTAAAACTATATAATTTGGTTTGGTTCATTTCGGGCTCAATTCAATTTAAACCACACAATTCTTGATTTTAATGGGTTTGAATTTGAAAATCGAAACTCAGCACACTTGTGGTCCTAATTGTATATCTAGCTTACCAAGTAAGCCAGAAACACTTGATTGAAAATTTGTTGGAGATTTAAACATTTAATTGCAAATATTTTCTGTTGAGATATTAAAATAAAAAATTAAAAAAAATTGAGATACTAAATTTATAATTATCGAAAATTAAAAATATTTATTCACATCCCAACGGATCTATAAATTTTTTTTTGATTAATATATATATTTTTTTAAGAAAAAGATAAAAAATATAAATAAGTTGAATTTTATAGATTAAATTAGATAAATATAGTTATATATTAAAAATTCTAAAAAGAAAATGCTAATTGACCCATGTGGATCCGCTACTGTTCACATCGAGAGTGTGAACTACCATACACTTATTCAATTCTGATATCTTACTGGAAAAAAATTATAAAAATTTAGTAATATTTTTTTAATCAAAAGATTTAATATGTTCGTTATCGAAATAATTTATTATCCGAATATATATATACACTATATATAAAAGTGAAAATAAAAGAGAAAAATAATTGAATTTTTAATAGCGCTCTTAATGAAATTTAGGATATTTTAAAATAATTTTAGTAATAGCCAATTAGAAAATTATATTTTATTATTAATATATTTATAAAATTATTTTTAAGCCAATAATGTCTTCTCACTCACGTAAAGAATGAGAGGTCTTAAGTTTGAATCCTCTCGACCATGAGTATTTTCATCAATTTAGTGAGTGAAAGGTAATTCATCGTTGGTAGGTTTATAATGTCATTGAGGATTTCAAAAGTGTTATTGATGTAGTATGATATATTTACATATGATGGAGTTTGGAGTCTAAATTGGAAGTGCTATGTTTTTATTTGTTTTAGCAAGCTCAATTTGTAGTGGAAATTCTTATAGTTTTTCTCTAGGAATTTTTTAAAGCATTTAAAAAAAATTACTTGTTAATCATATAATATGATTTGTATGTAAAGTTAAGATGGTGTTTCTGATATCAAATCTGGTGCTCATTGTTTAATCCTCCGAGATCAAATGGTGGGTATTACACTCTCTCTCTCTCGCATCTCTCTTTTTCCTCTCGATCGCAGGTTGCGATCCTCTTCCTTGAACGATTCGGACCACCAGTCAACGTAGGAGGACGATAATTGACTCTCCTTGTGTCGATGGTTGTTTCTTTAGCCCCCCTCTGATGTGGAAACGAACCTCAGTGCTGTGAATTGTAGTTGTACATTTGACAACTTGGGTCCTTCAAACTCGGGCAATTTCTCACTGTTACTAATGAGCTTAAGCAACAGGATGAGTCTGAATAAATTCTTTATGACCAATTGAGTATTTTCTTGAAGCTATTTGACGGAATCAATGGTGAATTAAAGAACCACCATGATCGGCATTTCCAAGCTACTGTTGAGCTTGATCCGACGAGTTATAGGTCCAGTCTCACTAAATTGACGCCAAAAATGAAACCCTCAGTGAATTTCGTGTTAGATGGTAGTGCCTTGTAAAATTCTGGGTTGTTTGAGTTTTTCGGCCACCGTGTAAGGCGGCGCTAGTGATGGTTCGGTCACTGGCTGGCGAGACTCCGGCGAGATTCAAAAGGTAGAATCACAAACTTCACACGCCAAATTCGAATCCGAACTTCGAAGCACAATTAGAATTTTACAGTTAATTAGGCAATTTCAGTGTAATTTCAAATTGAAAAGTAATTGAGTAGAATTATTTAAATTGGCTTCATTTACTATTAGTTAAATTTAATGAAATATAGTGTGAATTGAATTGCTAATTTATTTATTAAATTAATCAAATTATGAAAATTGTTAACTAAAAGTGAGTTGAATTAGTTAGCCGTGAAATGTAAAATGGACACAGCTAAATTGATAATGAACAAATATGAGACAAAATAAATATTAATATTATAATTATGAAATTACTCAAAATGACAATTGAAAAAACTATTGTGAAATTGTCGGATTAATAGGCTGTGTTATTATTATGAAATGTGAATTTTAGACAGATCAAATCATAAAAAAAAAAAAGAAAGGAAAGAATCGATATACTATAAAAATAATAATAAATTGTATCGTTAAATAAAGAAGTAAATTGATAAAAGAATTAGTTAGTTAAGAAAATGCAAAATCGGATTTGTATTTGATCAAATTTAATAAAGTATTTGAAAATGGAATTTTAAGTGATGTTTCGAGAATAAGCAAATTAAAAGAGATTTAAGGATTTTTATTGTAAAACCTTATTATAATATTTGGTAAAATAAATAGATGTATATATATATACACACACTTGATTTTAATAGATAATGTTAAGTTATTATTTTGATAGAATTTAAAAAGAAATTACAAAAATTATTTAAGAAAAAAAATATAATTTCTTAGATAAAATCAAGTTTAGCCAAATATTTTATAAAGTTGAAGTTATTAAAGGATATAAAATGACCAAATGATTTGATAAATACTTATTTTAAATGAAATCTAAAAGGGTAATTACTAAATTGGTTTTAAAAGTAAAATATATTTTTAGTAAAAGAAAACCGTTTTAATGAATGGATTTAAGCAAATCTAAGATTCCATTTAGTTGTTAAAGTAAATAGATACATACGAATATGTTGCTTAAAAAAATATAGATTTCAAAATGATGAACAAATTTATGAGGATATAATTAATTAGTTGCTTAAAAATACAGACTTATGACCTTATTTTTATAAAGTGATCTATTTTTTTAAAGAAAATATTGGAATGATGGTTTATGAATTTTAAATAAAATGAAGTATGATTTTATATCATATAATTTTTTTAAATGATTCCTAATGTTATATTAAAACTAGTCGAAATACAGTATTTCGTGCGCGGGTATTTAACATTATTTTATTAATTTTTATAGTTGATTAAATTATTATTTTTGATAAATTATTATTTATATACAGGGGTGAGATAAATTCATTCTTTTTTACATTTTATCATGAAATTTCATATATAAATAATAATATAACTATGTCAAAATAACATATAAACTCAAATTAGAATGGACTCTTTATATTGGTTGTAGTGTAGAAAGTGAATATATCCATTAATACAATTCAAAATTATTAATATAACTATAAAGATTATGCGATTAATAATTAGTTTGATATTCTCTTAAAATATACTTCTCAAATACTTTCAATACACAATTTTGATGTTAATAAATATTCGAGTTGAAAAATAAATAAGTCAAAAAGATTTTATTTAAAAATATATAATATTTTAATTAAAAATAAATAAGTCTAAATAACTTTATTAAAAATTTTAAACCATATAAATAACTATAACTAATGTGATTTTTTAAACCATAATCATAAATCATACTCATTTTTACGGAATTTATTCGTAAATTGATAAAATAAAATTTAAAAGAAATACCAATAAGCATAAGACCTACAATTTTCATTTCTGTGTGTTTTGTTTTAAAAACAGTAAATATAAGCCGAAAATAATTTAATTATATATATCAACATTTTTGGTATATGTTGTCATTTTTATTCTATTTTCATTAATGTCATTACTATAGAGAGCCAATCAAGTTGCGATGATACTGATCCTCATGCTCCAGTTCTTGATAATGTTAGATAAGACATTTTGAAATAGCCACAATCAAAGAATTCCAAGAAACCACACACCTCGCCCTCACAAAAATACCTCACCACAATTGATATACATTGCCAGTAATGAATTCTGCATATGAACAGTCAATAATAGCTCACCACAAGTCTTGGATATGTATAGTTATTCATGAACTACACCGTCCTCAACGTTGGCGTGGAGTTGAATGACAGATGCATGGGTGTGTATAGAAATTTGTTCATCATAAAAGACTATAGTCTTTTATTAAAAAATTAAAATAATGACATTATTATAGAAATTTGTTTATTGAGGATGCCAGATGCATGGGTGTGAATGCCCAATAATGACTCCACGCCAACGTTGAAAATGTGATTATTATAGAAATATAGAAACTTGTGGTCTTGGATACAGTCTTTTATTAATGTCATTATTATAGAAATTTGTTTATTGAGGATATAGTCTTTTATTGGTGCTGAAAAATTAAAATAATTAAAGTGAGACGTACATCAATTAGATAGTAGTTTGGTTGATCTTCTCATTTGTATAAAGAGTAAGAGCTCTCGAATTCAAATTCTCTCGACTATAATTATTTTTACCAATTTAATAAGTTAAGCAGAGAATTATCACTTGTTGTGCATCTTGCAATTCTCTCTGCCACTGTAAATTCATGTATTCAGCATAATTTTATTCAATTGAGTTGGTGCATTGGTGTACTAATATTATGTCAATTGCATAGATAACGGTTTATGTATAAAAAATTGCCATCTAAATATGAAGGGACTGCGACTGGGACTGGGAAAGTCATTCTCAAAATATTGGACAGCGTCGGTGGCAGTGCAGCTTCAGCGTCGGTGACTTGACTATGAATCATCATATTGAAAAAGACTAATTAGAATTGACTTTGCAGCTCCGTTTTATATATTTTTAATTTTTTTTAAATTACGTTAAAAATATAATAATTTTAAAAAATTTAAAATTTTAAGATTTTTTTTTCAAATCATTGATTTATTAAATCTTAAAATATTATAAACACAGGTTTTAAAAGCAGTGCAGATGCAATTCCAAATAAATGTTGAATTCAATTCTCAATAATTTTTTATTTTAAATATATTATGATCATTATGTTTTACTCTTTTGAAATTTATTTATAAATAGATTATTTTCTAAAAGAATATAAATTTTGTTATAGAATATCACATTTTCATGCTTGAGAGGAATTAAAACATGATTATTTTCTAAAAGAATATAAAATTTGCAGTAAAAATATAATATTTTCATGTTTGATATGAATTAAAATATTATAATATCTAATAATCAATATTTGTGATTCGTCATCCATGCATTCGCATATTAGATTCAGAGATTCTTTCTTGACACTTAACTATTTTGAATTTTTCAAGTGATCAGATAGTGCGATACTTTCTTTTTTTTTCTTATTCGAAATATTATGTGAATGAATCAACTAATCGAGATTTTTCTTGAAAGGTGTCAAGAAGAAATTGGAATATAATTGTATCGATTCATTCTGATGTAGAAGTACAAAAGAAAAAGTTCTCTATTGATTCAAACGCTATATCTATGGCAGGGACAGTGATTAAGATATTGTGTAAAAATAAGATTTCCTCTATTCTTTTTTTATTTGAGAATTGAGGGATTTTTTATTGGGTGAGTTTAATAAAGAAAGATTTTTTAATAAACTACATCTAATTTTAACTTCTTAGAAATGAATTTTGCATTTTGAAATTAATCAATTAAAATGATGTTTAGCTCTTATTTGGAATAAATGAATTCCATAAATTTTATGAAATTCATTTATAAATTCAAATTTTTGCATATGATAGGCAAAATTGAAGATTTACCCTTTGTTTGGAACAAATGAATTTTATGAAATTTTGTGGAACTCATTTAGAAATTCATATTTTTATGTTTGGAATAAAAAGATATAGATTTTAATTTTAGAAATTCAATTAGGTGGAATTTCCAAATGAATTACTTGAAACTAAGTAATCTAACTTTTTATGATAAAACTACCATTCTCTTTTTATCATTTAAAAAATTTATTTTTTTAGAAAAATATTTTCTTATTATCGTGTTTTCATTTTTAATATTTTTCATCTTTTATTTTAATATGTTTTAGCTTTTTTTCTATTGAGAGAGATTCAAGTTAAATATACATTTATCATTAAATTAAATGCAATAATTTTATTATTATTATTTTGTTTAATATATTAAATTTAATAAAAATATAAAACATTACATAACATAACATATAGTTGGTATTTAGCTAATCAGATGTGATCTAGTTAGTATTCTCACTTATGCGAGGAGTGAGAAATCTCGATCACAAGTGTTTTTAGCAAATTGGTGAGTCCAAAAAAAGGCTATCCACTATTGTGCAAGCGCATGTTATCTCGATCCATCGAGTCTTTCAATAAATAAAAAAAATATAATTAATATTTATTATTTATTTTTGTGGAATTACAATTTGAAGGATATATTAAGAAACAAAAACAAACGAATTTTCAATTATAAATTTATTCCATATATAATTATGTGAGATTCAATTGAATTACATATTTTAATTTAATCATATCAAATATAAAAATTCATTTATAAATGAATTCTATCAGAATGTATTTATAAATAAATTTTATATTTTTAATTCATTTTATATGGTCCAGCTAAAATTTAGCTATCAGATCATATTTCTCTCATGCCATCTATATTGACAACTTTCAAAAGTTAGGGTTCTAACTTACATTAAAATGTTTAGTCTTGGATTTATGGCTTTTTTTTCTTTGAAATATTTTATATGAAAAATATTTCCATCATTTAGTTGTAATATTGAAAATTAACTAAAAATATATTAAAATCTTTTATTCATGAGAGCATAAAAATGTAAATAATCATAATAATTTCGTATTTTAAAATTTGATTATTAAATATGAGAAAAATGCAGAAAATGATAAATTATGAAAGTCACCGGCAACAGGTAGTGGTCGATCGTGGCAATGACCGGTAGTGGTAACTAATAATGGATGATAACTGGTGGTAAATAGTGACCAGTAGTAGTGACCACTGATGATTGATAAATTAAAAAATATAAAATTTAATCACTTGAAAAATGAGAAGTCATTTTCTGTCACGGTCCAAAACCGTGGGCCGGACCGGCACTAGGACCTAGGTAAGCTTAAGGCACCCGAGGCCCGTAATAAGCCTAAACTATCACAACTCGTCCCTATTATCATTTGACTATCGGAATAGTAAGCCCATATTATGACATTTTTATTTTTATAAGACAATCAGAGTTATTAATTATATCCCAGCATTAGTAATGCATACTATTTGCAGCTCGGGCCCACATCCATATAATAAAAATA